>JAOEHY010041849.1:11135-22642 GCA_025447955.1 Psilopsiagon aurifrons
CCACAAGTCAAAAACACAGCGCTGCACCAGCTACCAAGAAGGGGAAAAATGACTGCTACTGCTGAACCCATGACACAGACTTACATGCTTTTTGTCAATTTTTGCAAACAGTCGAGCTGCTGCTTGAATCTTCTGCAGAGAAAATTATATAAAGTTATTTCAAGTTTAGAAGACATATTGAGAGGTCTGTAAGACATAAAGCTAGTAATAGATTTCATTTTCAGGCCCCTGTATTCTTGTATCTTGTATCTATCTTCTTCAGAAATGCCTGACTGAACATTCCTGCATTTATTACTGTGATTAAGGTTTTTAAACTGCAGACAACACAGCCTAATCTAAACTCCTCAGTTTAAAAAATAAAGCCAACATACAAAGACCATGTAGATCAGTAGCTACTAGGTCATGCTGGACAACAAAAAAGGTCCCAATTCCAATCTGACAGAAACTAATTATTTCATCTTGCATAGACATTTTGAAAACCACTTGTTTTTATATTGCCCCAAATCCAAACCCTTTCAAAATGAAAACTGGACGATGAATCTTCAGTTTTCAAAGGACTATGGTCATGTTTGTTTGGTTAGTTGTGTTTTTTTTAATGAAAACATGTAGAACTGACCAGAGGATCTCAAAACCTTGCTTGAGGGAAACTTTCAACAAAAGTGTGAATTAAATCTTCATGCCTCTATAATGGATTTCAGATATAGTGGAAAGTCAGGCACTGCTCAAGTAGAAAGAATATGCTGGTCAGTTCAGGTACCCAGACCCCAAAGTCTCCTTTGTGGAAGTTCTGGGAGGGCAGTGAGCGTCTCTGATCATCTTCAGAAATCAAAGCCAGATAATGACCTCATCATTGGGACTCAATTCCCTGTCAGGTTGGTCTTTGGGTACTTTAGCAAGTTAAAACTTCTTGAAATCATTACAGTGTCAGAAGGGTGTTTAAATATTTTCATATAGGAAGTTGCAAACCACACATAGATAGATATACGTAGCAGCCTCCCAACATCTGAGGGGGCCTAAAAGGATGCTGGAGAGTGACTGTTCACCAGGGATTGTAGTTATAGGACAACAGGTAATGAGTTCAAACTTAAACAAGTTAGATATAAGGAAGAAGTTTTTTATTGCGTGGGTGGTGAGGTGCTTGAACAGGTTGCCCAAAGAAGTGGTAAATGCTTCATTTCTGGCAGTGCTCAAGGTCAGATTAGACAGAGTGTTGGGTAATAGGGTCTAGTGTGAGGTGTCCCTGCCTATGGCAGGGGGGTTAGAACGAGATGATCTTAAGGTCCTCTCTAACTCTAGCCATTCTATGATTATATACATATAAAAATATAAATACATGCCTATGTATTTATATGCTTATATGTAAATATCTTATATACCAAAACATCCCAGACAGGTTCAATACTGCCCTGTCTATCTGAGTATAAGCACTTTCACTTAGTCTCAGATACCCTTTGGAATTAAGAAAGAGAGGAGGAGGAGCAAGCTTGGAGTATCTTTGACCTCGAACCTTCCCTTGTCCATTAGTGCTGAAGTATGAACATCAAAGGTTGACCTGCACCCTGAAAGAAGTGCCATCCTAAAGTTCCTCTCCAAATGAGCTGCGGACATACTGTGATTGAAAGCCACAAGAGCAGCAAAGAATATATTAATCTATATTCATCTCATATAAATAAGGGATATAAGCATTTCAAGAAAAACACAAGAATCAAGTACATAATGCAATTCATACAGGCAAAGTTGATGCTGCCTTGTGAGAGTTGGGGAGGGTTTGTTGCTTTTTTTGTAGGACAGGACTATTATCAGATTCGGCTTATTTCTGTTCCCGTTTTTTTGAGAAACATTTTGCTGAACTGCAAAAGCCAAATGTAAATCCAAAGTTTCTTACTGTACTTCATTGAGTAGTTGAAGAGTCTAGAGGGCACACAACTGGGATCATTCTTATTTGTATTTATTTCTAGGCATATATTGGTTTTAGTCCCAGTCAGATTAGTTTTGTAATACAGATTGGTAATATTAATTGCCCTTTTATGCTTTAATGTCTTTTTCTAGTGAATAGTTACAAAAATTTGCTACTTATGACAGGAAAGAGGCTGAATCACCAAATGAAATGTTTAATCCTCCAAAATACAATGTGAAGATTCAAGGGCTACAATGATAATATGCAAGATCTAAAGTCAGTAAGTGGAGAATTGAGGGAAAAATTGTTCTCTTTCTGTGTATATGTGTGCATGTGTATGTGCATTTGGCAGCACCTTCAGCCTGTTGCTGATGGTAAGGGTCTCTTCCTAAATAATTCGAGGGTCAAACCACAGCAGACAGCAAACTGGTAGGTACTGAGTAGCAAGAAGAATATGATGGACAGAAGGGAATGGACACATGCATGTGCAATCACAATGGTAGCGTACTCAAAACTGTTCAGAAAAATAAGAAAAGGTTCAGGAAAACTCATTACCTTAATGCAGAGAAATATATGCATCAGGAGAGATTATTTTTCCAAGAAATGCTTATAGAAACAAGGAATTATTTCAGATTTTCTTTTTTTTTTTTTTTTTAATGCATTTGTTTGATTTGTTTTTTTTGACATCAATATCTCCAGCAGACAGTGTGTCAGTGAGCAAATGAGCTGATAACATTTCATCTGTCAGCATATACTTCACCTGCTCAATCTCTTTAACCACACTGGTGCACACAAGAGAGCATACACCGGCCTTGAGCTAAAAAATTCACTGTGTGCTGTTGATGAGTTGATCCCTCTCTAAAGTGCCTGATGAATTAGGCATAAAGAGCCGCATGATAAGGAGGGCTCATTAGCATAAGCTCTCTCTCTCTCTCTCAGCATCGAAAATCATGCATCCCCAGACTGCAAGATGACTAAGGGAAGAGGAAGGCAGACAGCCAGCCCTTTGCCGAATGGGTGGCTAAGGCAAGGAGGGAGAGCTGTTTCCCAGCAGTGACCTTTGCAAGATGGTAGAGCACGGCATGCTGCAGAGCCTTTTATTGTTAACCCTACACACAACTGAGTACTGCAAATATACAGAGAGGCTCACAGAAATTGTTTACCATTAGCAGTTCGCTTGTTTTCCTTAGAAGTGTTTTTTTTTAAAGTTATTTAAACTGCCCTGGTCTGGAGATAAATCTATGTGTGATGTAGGTTTTTCTTGGTTTCCTGTGGCCAAGAAATCCTGCAGTTAAAGAACAGGCTTTGGGGTTGATTGCCCCCTACAAATATTGGATGTATATATAGTGGATCCTGCAGGACCTCATCTTGTGTAAACTCCACCAGCGATCCCTTTAAGAAATGACCCTTAAAAACTGCCTCCCCAAAGACCCTAAAGAGCCTGATTATACTCCTTTTCCAAGGAGCATCAGACTAGATAAATATGAGTTCGTGTTGCTTTCTGTTACTGTAACCTAATATCAACCCCCTTGGAAAAAGAACACATGGCTGGGGGTCTTATATGATAGGGCAAACTAAAATCAAGCCCTGTGTTACTTCCCACATCTTGTTAGCAGTATACACATTCTATTTATATGCACTGCAGTGTTTCATTATATTAAAATTTTATTCCTAGTCAGTATTAATATAAACTTCCCAAGCTGTCTGGTAAATTATAAGAAAGTAAAGTAAACTGTATCTGAGCTTCATCTAATGATTATGAAATGGAATTTTGGATTAAAAGTAGGTAGAAGAGAGATGTCAAAACAGCAGTCACTTCAAATGCATGTAGAAGTGCAAAGGAAGCTTTTCAACCATTTTATTAAGAGATCTTCATAAAATTTAGTTGCCCTTTTAGAACTGAACTGTCATTCATTGTAAACAGTTTGAAACACTGCGCTGTATGCAAATGATCTTAGGATGATTTTCCATGGGAAAACAGATTGTTCTTTTGCTCCGGTCAGCTTGCAGTTCCGAATGAAAAGTGGAAAGGAGCAAAAATGTTATTTGGGGTTAAATTAAACATTATGTTTTCATATTTCTTTGACCTTTTCTCCTTAAAAAAAAAAAAAAAAAAAAATCCCCTAAAAATAATACGGAAGGAAACTAAAATTTTGGTCAATTTTAACTGAAAATTAATAAGCATGTTTTGATAATAGCGAGGAGAAATATTTCAACTCCATTTGCATTATGAGGAGAGAGATGTCTTGTAAAGTAATGATAATATGAGTTTTGTAATGTCTTGTAGAATAGAATAAAAATGAAAAGGAAAATTTTTAACAGTATTTTTTTCAGATCATAATGATGGCCATTTTAAATAGTATGACACACAAAAAAGTAAACAGGAACTTCGGAGAAATTTTCAGTGTACCTGAGAATTGAGGATAGATGCAGAAAGAGGCTAGGAGTTTCTCAGTATGTACCTATCAGCATTTTCATAGAATCATAGAATGCTTAGGGTTGGAAAGGACCTTAAGAAAATTTAGTTCTGACCCCTCTGCCATTTTTTAAGTGATTTAGAGAGCGCATTTGCTTTGAATTGAAGCAAATGCCATACAACTGTGTTGAAAACCTTGAATTCTAAGGATTAAATTCAATTTACATAGCTGTGTTTGCGTTATTTTGAAATAACAAAAAGCTTCAAGTATATCTAATAGGTATTACATATGCTTTGTATTTGATTAGTATATCTAACCCATACTTAATAACCCCTCTGAAGAATTAACTTTTGTCAAGAGATATAGGAAATTTTGACTTCTAAATGTAAACAGTCACTACAATGTACACCTTCTACTTTGCTTTCTTCAACTACAAAAGTAATCTAAGGTTAATAACAGCCTTAAATCGTCTTCCGTAGGTTGCAAAAACACACTTAGCTATCAGTGGTTGAATTCTGCCTCTCTCTTTTTAGAGGCTTTGGAAATCTTCCCAATGTTTTAATATAATATACCATCTCAGGTGCTGACATTGGAGTTAGACATCTAACTACCTATAATGCTATTGAAAATAGTTCCCTTCTATTTTAGCATAAACTTAAACTCAGGAGAAAACTCCAGGATTCAGGAGTGCTTTTTGTCATGATGACACAGTTTATATGTACTGTATGAGACTCATGTTTCCAAGAGCAATTAGCATGTTCTGAGTTATATCAATCTGTGTTTATATTTGGATATTTTTATTCATGGGTTTATTTTTAAATTTTACAATGCAATGCAAAACATAATTGGCTTTCTTGCACCCAAGTTATAAACTTAGCAAACAGTGTATAAACTTAGCAAACAGTTTTTCAAAGTTACCTTTTGGGTTTTGAACCCATGAGGAATATATATGTAATCTAATGTAGTTGTTCTGAATAACACCCTAATTAGAAGCCTAAAGTAACCTAAAGTTAGGTGTCTACACTGAAGAGAGGGACATAGGCATTTATAGAATATTATTCACACAAAATAAGTTAGATGCCTGAAAACTGTTTGAATAAATTTTCTCCCCATTTCTCATTACTGTTGACTTTGGATGTTGACTTTTCTAGATAAATATGGAAGAAAATATGGAAAAAGCTTGTGGTTTTTATTACCCTCTTATTCAGAGGGATAGAAATGTAAATCTAC
The DNA here is from genome assembly GCA_025447955.1 of Psilopsiagon aurifrons. Classification (NCBI taxonomy): domain Eukaryota; kingdom Metazoa; phylum Chordata; class Aves; order Psittaciformes; family Psittacidae; genus Psilopsiagon; species Psilopsiagon aurifrons. Next base: position 16,680 of record JAOEHY010041849.1, read on the forward strand.
CTTACATATCATACCTGTGCTTTTATCTAGGGAAGAGACTGTATTTAGTAAGGTTTCACATGTATTTTATCCTGTGCCTCTGGAATTCAGTCCATTATGTAAGAATGCTTTGGTGCTGAAACAGCTTGCTGATATGCTCCGGCACTATCTATGGACTAGCAGTGGTAGTTTTAGGATCAGAATCTTGGTTGTACCATTACTTGGAAAGAATGGATGGTTGTTGGTAACACTGAACCTGAAAGAGGTCCTTCCTTTTTCTTCTGCCCTTGGGCCAGAACCATACGTTTGATGAATCCATAGGACACTTCTGTAGGTTGTAAGTGTTATTCTGTTCTCTCCCCCAACCATACGCAGAGTATATCAAACCCATTCAAGGAAGCCCCAAAACTCTTACCAGAAGCCTGTTCTCCTATTTGTTTGTACTGCCACATTAGGATCACATGGGAAGCCTGTGGATGGAGCAGAATGGACTCCATACTGAATTTTGAACAAAAAGCAATTCAGCATTACTTTTCAGATCCTTTTTTTCTTCAAAGAGTCTGCAAGTCTTTGGCCAAGCTATGATCTTTATAAAGGTTTAACATGTTTGCCTTCAAAGAAACAACATTAGGAGCAACTTGAATGGTTAATGCTATTTCATTGAAATCCTAAAATCCTGTAAATCTGTATTCAGATTTTTCTTGATAAAATATGTAGTGATTTAATTGCCTGGATAAGATTTTTGCATTCTTCTCTAACACACATACTTGTAGGATGATAAAACTGAGTCTATGTGGTAGAACAACATCTTAAGAGTGCTTTTAAGATAACAATGTCATAAATGAGGACCTTGTAATAGGAACGTAAGTGAAAAGTAGATAACTTTTAATGTAAAACTCTTTAGTCCAGTAGTCAAAATATTTACTAATTAGCTGAGATACAGAAAGGAGGAGTAATAATACTTCTATTTGGTCAAACACAGGACTCAACCAACATTTTGGAAGAGATTATTTCAAGATAGTTCTTTCAATCTCCTGTATTTAAATATTTTTACAAAGTATTCAAACATTGCTGGGTGCAGGACCTGGATTTCAGGTTTATCCTTCTAGTGGACTGCTCAGAGAGCCAACACAGTCATTCTATATATATTTTTTTTTTTTTTTTTCAGTTTGAGCTGAAACAGGAGATCTGGATGGAGATTTTTTATAAGAGCAGGTAGTGATAGGACAAGGGCTAATGGCTTTAATTTGAAAGAGGGTAGACTTAGATTAGATATGCAGAAGAAGTTCTTCACAGTGAGGATGATGAGACACTGAACAGGTTGCCCAGAGAAGCTGTGAATGCCCTACCCCTGGCAGTGTTCAAGGCCAGGTTGAATATGGGCCTTTGAGCAACCTGGTCTAGTGGAAGGTGACCCTGTCCATGGCAGGGTGGTTGAAACCATATGATCTCTCAGGTCCTTTCCAACACTAACCATTCTGTGATTTTGTGATTCTATGAAACATATTATCTGATTCAGTAAAAATTATATTGCTTTTAAGTCCAGTAACCAAAATGAAAATCAGTTATTTATGAAGTTCCAATCACCCTGAGAAAAGTTCTGTCGCACTGTAACAATATCAAAAGAGAAGAATTTATATGCTGTACCATTACATGCATATAAAATATAGGAATCTTCAACTCTTCCTGAAATAAGTAGAAGTGTTACCACAAATTCCTTTTTATGTGCGAAGAATTTACATTAGTCTGTATCTGAAAAGTCTGAGAGGGAATAGGAAACTGTGATTACAGAAGAGAACTCAAATAGCATATTAAATCTTGGAAAGAATGTTTCTTTTTTATTGTATCTAATGCTAGTCTAAGAGAAAGAGTGAGATACCTTTATTAAACTAAAATAAAACAGCATTCATCCAAAATTCTGAGCTTAATACAGTGATTCCATGGTGCTGCAAAAACTAGCTTAAGTAATATTTTGAGCTATCTTCTAGAGCACAGTATTACTAGTAACAATTCTGACTCCATAGTCTTAGCAAGTAGAGCTGCCTGCTACAATATCCGACAACTACCTGCGCTGTCAAAACACCCTCAGCAGGCACTTCTTCAAAGCACAACTCACAATGTATTATCACAGGATATTTTCCTAGCATTTTCTCTTTCCACCCTTATTGAAAAATAAAGCAGGGCAATATTTTACTTCAATTGCCTATTACAATTAAAACAAAACATCCTATTATATCTACCACTGCAGTAGTGATGGAGTAGCCTTGAGAACAGCTGTTGTTGAAGAGGCACATTTGGGAATTCTTTTAAGAATATTTTTCTCCGAATACACTAGTTTGTTGAAAATGAAACTGTTTTTCAAGATGGTATGTACCATGATATTAATTACATTATATTAAGGCAAGGATTTCTGACCAGGGAGAAACGCACATATGCACTGACACTATATTCAGCTGTCTCATTTTAGGACATTTAAATCCACAAACTAAGTCTGGGAACCTCTCAGCATCAAGTGGGATCAACACTTGATGTCCCTTTATTTCACTAAGTATTTGAGAACTATTTCAACTTCTATCTACAATTTAGAGTTTAATGGATGACACAGGGAAAGCCTCATCAAATCTGGAAGCAATATGGTTGTGTCAGCCTGCTGCTGGACCTACATGGTTTACCTGTGCTGACAACTGCAGTGTGTCAGATTACCAGCACTGCCACTCTCTTTCATACCTATGCTAGTTTGGGTAGTGTCATGGTGCTGTGTTCATCATATCAGTCAGATCAGCAATAGCTGAGGATTTCTTCAGGGGCATAGAAAAAAATCCTGCTGTGAACTGTGCCTTCCTAATCTGATTTTCTTTCCCTACTCCCTAGTCTTTAATTCTTGTTCAGGTTGTTCTCCTGGTTCAGAGAAACGAAATCTAAAGAATCTTGTAAAACTTCGCTTGGATGAGAAAAAAATTCTTCAGCTGCTTCTGAACATTATAGTACCTGGAAGAGCAGAGACAAGGTGGAAAATTGATAAGGAGTCTGCAATGTATATTTACAACACAGGTTTGTTAACCATAGCTAAAGTTTTGATTGAAAACACGGTTTAAGCATGAGAACTGCAGAGTGAAATCCATAAAGCAGCATATTCTCGTCTTCTTTATGTTGGTGTAAACACATGATGTCTGCAAACATTATGTTGCATCTGCAGTACATAGTAGTTAGTAAGGACAGAAAATAATAAGTGATAACAGGTAACAAGTGCTGCATTCATCTGTACTTCACAGAACATAGCACTAACAAAAGTCTTAAGATCTAAGATTGAGGCTGACACAGGTGTCCTTTGCTTCTGAGGCTCTGCCTCCTTTTACTGCAGTACAGTCCAGCAACATCTTCCTTTGAAGACATATGTGATAGAAATGCTTAAACTCAGCTCCAAGGTAAAAAAGTAAAAACCACAGTTAAAGTACTAATACACAAAATGTACTGCCAGGTCCTCAAAGAATTAAAGAAACTTTAAAATTTCCAGTTCTTTCCATCCTTTCTAACAGAGCACAGCCTCTGTTTCTAGCTCTTTAAATATTGAAGCAAAAAGGAGTCAAAACTTTGACTTAGCTGCTGTTTTTAAAGTATTGTTTTAGATCTCTGTTAGACAAAGCACATACAAGGTAAGTAATTCTATTAAGGACATACAATATATTTGTGGCACACCTGGGAAAAGAATCTGAATTTCCTGATTTTCAGAACTAATCTGTTAGCAGTAAATAAGCTCTTAACATCTAAATTCTAAGCCAAAGCTTCATCTTCTTTTTCCTGGGTATTTGTAAGAAGTGACACTATATCCTGTTAAATTTTCCCCAACTTGGCTGACAGATGTCCTTTTAGGAAGGCAGTAGTATTTCCAGCTTGAAAACGGTTTAAAACCTAGGAACAAGTGGCAGGATTTTACCTTCATTTTTCACATGTCATGTCATCCCACCTAATAACAGAATAGTATTCTGCTTACAAGGATGCTAATTTTTAGTTCAGCATTATGCTGTCATCAGTATTTGTCTGCTTCTCCATATCTTGCTGAAGTCAAGTCCCAAGAACATCCCTGACTTACTGGTTGAATGTTTTTCTCTTTTGTAAACCCCAGCCTTCTCAGGCCAAGAGACAAAAACTCTCTGCATGGGCACTCATAGCCTTCAATTTTCCCCCTCATTCTCAAAACCATGCTGTCTACTGAGCCTTTAAATGTGTTTTTCAAAGAGTCAAGCTCTTCAAAATGAAACAAAGGGAACAGGACAGAATGGGACAGGAACCTACCACTAAAAAAAACAACTGACTTATTTTCTCTGGCTTTTAGCTACAAGTTGAGACCTTAGCTTTGTTTTTCCCTCATCGGATGCTTTGGCATGAAGCACCCAAAATGTAGATTGCTGGATGCCATTGTTCATGGCATTCAAAGAGAGCATCATTTGGCCCATACATTAGCAAGCAGGCGAATAATTAATAACAACACACATGGAAGCAAATGAATGTTTTGCTTGTTGAAAGAGAATGAGAAGTCAGACAAAGGCCTGGTCTTTATGTCCTTGCCCTCCACAGCAGCAGAAGAAATAATGTTATGAATAGCATTTAACTTGAATTTGTAGCAAACTGCTGCTTTTATCATAAACAATTGCCAGATGGTATACATTATCTTCTTTTTTCTCCTTTCACAAAAGCAGCATTAATTGCAGAGCAGCCCAGGGCTCCACTCAGCTCATCAGTGTGATAACACTTCATGACCCTGATTAGCCGTCAGTCTACTCAATTAAAAAGATCATTTAGACATTCACCCAATCATTTGCCTATCGAGCCACCTGGGCCTCAACCAGGGGCTCCATTTTTAACATTCTCCTGCCCTCTCTCATCTCGCCTAGCTTTTTTACATATCTCCAAAAGACGTAATTGAATTAAATAAAGCGTCTCAGGGGCAGCTGCAACATCTGCTGTTTGTGGTATGTCAAGCCTTCAGCATTAAAAACAGTTACATATGCTCCAAATTAGCAGGTCGCAGAGATGAAACAGTCGATGATAGTGTTTTTGTGCCAGCGTGAGAAGCAGCTCACAGCTGTGTGCAATTTACAATTAAAGGCTTTATCAGAGCTCAATTGTACTAGTGAATCAAGTGGTGAGAGGTCAGTTAGTGAATTAGACCAATTAGAGCTTGTACAGTTAAATTATCTGTCTTATTACCTACTGATAAACAGCCTTGTCATATCTTTACTCAGATGATGAAGCTTGGAAGTGTTTTATGAGGTGATGCTCTGCTTTTGTGTGTATGTAAGTGTAATGGAACTCAGCAGCTCAGCAAAGTTAGTCTGATGCAACAAGCACACAGCAGACAACTTGGAAAATGGAGAGAAAAAAAAAAAACCCCAAACACCTGCAGTTAGAACCTTTAAGCAAAATTAAGTTAGAACATGAGTTAAGATTACAAATGTTGGCTGTAATTCAAGATGCATTTTTCTGCTTGGGAAAGTCTAAATTCATAAAGTTAACTGAGAGAAATGTTATGCTTTTGATTTCTAGGCTTTTTAATTACTGTCTTGCTCTCTCACTCCCACTCTGAAGGAGGGATGGGAAGTAAAGGACAGAATCTAATAAAGTCAAGCTCTGATTTCATACTCAAAATAATGCAGAAATAATGGTCAAAGGCAGAAACTGCAGCTTCTTAGTTTCAGGATTTACACAGTTCTGGAAAGCATCACTTGCAAGTCTGGATGCAGATGAATGAAGATGGGTGAAGTGAACTAAGGTGAGCCACTAAAGCCTTTTCAGATGTATTATGCATATGCATGTGTCAGTTTATAGATTGGTAGTATTGCCATCTGTTATTGACATGTTTTCTATTGTGTGAATGAGGCATGTGCTGCACCAGGCATGGAAATACCAAATTTTAGGCACTTGGCCCTAAGAATGAGGAATTTACTGTCAGGGGGCCTATCCAATTTGTGAGGGATGGGGGGGGT
>JAOEHY010041850.1:3076-43681 GCA_025447955.1 Psilopsiagon aurifrons
TTCAAAATGCTCTTTCTCTCCTTCCTTGATCACACTACATTTATTTGTTTTTTAAACAGACATTGAAATACTTTTTTTTGTGTGTGTGTATGCAGCAAAGCTGCCTGAAATTGATGGAGGTAGACATTGTTTCATTCTGAAGTTCAGTGCTGTTTTGGTCTGTTGTCTTCAAAATGCTCTTTCTCTCCTTCCTTGATCACACTACATTTATTTGTTTTTTAAACAGACATTGAAATACTTTTTTGTGTGTGTGTGTATGCAGCAAAGCTGCCTGAAATTGATGGAGGTAGACATTGTTTCATTCTGAAGTTCAGTGCTGTAAAAATGAGTGCGCTTTCCTGATGCCTTGTGGTCTTGCATGTGCAAACAGCTTTTCTATAAATACATCATAATATTATGATTAGTAATGCTAGCTACTACTATACAAATGGAAAAATAAACGCAGCTACATTCCCTTTAATGGAAAAAAAAAAAGCCCTTTGTGGGAGTGGGAAAATGCTACTTTTTTTTCTGTGTAAATGTATCATTGTTAGTGCACTTTGACTCTATAAAGGATTGCAAGCATGAGAATCTGGAATTTATAAAAGAAATTCTTATAAACAGTAGGCTATCTTTTTTTTTTATATATTGCCCTAATTTTCCATTGCTGTAACTATATTTTATTTAATTGAATTACTTTTCACTTATATTGGTATAACCAAGCAGAAAATGAGGCCCTGAGTAAATAAGACCGACCTTTGGTTCATGTAAATTGAAATCTCTATTGGAATTGACACAGGGTAAGCACTAAACATATAACAAAAATCTTGCTTTTGCCAAGAAAATAAGGAAATCAAGACATTCGACAGTTTATAATTAGGCACATGGATGTAGCTCCATAAAAAGGAATATAAGACAATGGTATTAACACAGTAGTACTCCAAGGGAAAGAGCGAGTGATAAATTACAGTGCAATGTGGGCTGCAGGACAACTTAATAGAGTGCAGTTCTGTAGGAGCGTCCATTTAGAAGTCAGTTAAACTCTAGACATTAACTGGTAAACATGCATTGCTTGTTGTTCATATAATTTAAAGGAGAGCTTTATCTAGTATTAATATAGAGTGCTTTCTATTGTGGCATAGTTTTAAAAAGACAAAAATTAGCTGCTTTATCTGACCTAAGTCAGGTAGGTGCTTGACATTTATTTAGGCTGGTAAAAAGAAGTAGAAGCTGTCTAATGTAATTTGGTGGGGCTTGTAAACAGAGCAAGTTTTCTTGCTCTGTATGAGCTTAATGTGGGGACTATGATGTTATGTTGAGGCATTTTCTCATTTGGCTCTCCAGGTGCATGATTGAATTCAGAGCATGTAACTTCAGCTTTGGAGACTAATAATCCAGTTGTTGAGGCTTTCAGTATCTCCTCATGGTAGGACAATAGATCCCCCAGAGGCTGTCTTTCAGGGGAAATCAAGAACGGGAATGTGCCCATCTACCATGGGGTAGGACACTCACCCTCCCAAAGTGTCCACACAGGGACCTGTGTGTCTTGCTTAAAGTAAGCCACCGTATTTGAAATTTGGCTAATTTTGTGCAGTGAATCCCATAGCAAATGCAGGGTTTTGTTTACGTCAGGAAAGGCAACTGGCAAACACTTACAGCATGCTTGAGAGCAGGTTGGTGCTAACAGGTCTACCTTTCTATGGTCCCTAAGCTCACCTGCAGGTGGAAGAGTGTGAAATAGACATGCATTCAGTGGCTCATAAACATGTAACCAGGTTTACATGTCAGTCTCCTCTTTAAAAGAAATTTAGTTTATTAATAGGGTTTTAATTTTCATTCAAGAAAGTTGTATTGAAAAGAAAGAATTACTTTCACCATCACTCCAAAATATACTTTGGTGTGGTTATTGCAAATACCTAGCTGTCTGTGTATTTCTTAACTTAAAAAACAGAAGTCTGGCATTTAGAATAAAGGATTCTGATACGGAAACAGAGCGTTAGACTTCCTTTGCAACTGTAACAGACATTGATTAATTGGGACAGTCAGCATGGTTTGCTTTTAGAAAGAAAGAGCTTAATGATTAACTAAGTTCTTTTTCTGTGCCCCCAGTCAAGCATATAAAATGATTATAAAAGAATATAGAAAAGAAGCAGTTGGAGTTGCTGTTGTGCACAATTGAAACACAACCAAATATTTCACTATGTACTATATATACTGAGAAACATTAATTTCTATGTTATAGCTGTCAAGATCTGAATATAGTAATGTACACTCCAAGTCACTGTTTTCTTTGTAAAGAAAAACCTGCCATTCCCCGTGGGTTGTAGATGGAGTAACACCTATGCTGAATGATCTACAAACGCTTTGTTTTGTGTCTGTTGCAACACTGGAATGGAAAAACAGTGTTTGATAACTTATTATCAATTTTAAGCCAAATGGTGGCTTGATGTTTCTAAATGCTTACTGAGAAGTCATGACACTTGAGATGTGCCCTCTGTGAATGTGTGAATTTTTTTCATTGGTGTCATCTGAGGAAATGAGAAATTTGCTTTGTGAGGGAATAGTTAGGTACTCTGTCAAATGCAGTTAGTATTGTCTGTCATGTTCCACTTGTAGTTCTGTGTTCTTAGTGACTGCCAGCAATGATTGCAGTGTGCTGCAACGTGTAATTAAGCATCTCTTGAATGAAGCCTACACAATACCTGGATCAAATTCAACTCTATTGAAATTACATTTTCAAACATGAGTAACAAAATTTGGGCATATGCTTTTTCAAACCATGTTCTTGAGATTTAGTATATCAAAATATTTAGCTTCTTATTTGTCTCTCTAAATTGGGATCTGATTTTTATCTAAAGGGATAGTGGGATGATAGCTGAGCTTCTGTTGTGCTTTAGGAAGTAATTTGGTTTTACATCACATAAATCTTCCAAATTATTTAGGAATACCTCCTTCACATATGGTAATGTCAGCATGGAGGTATACTCAGGAAGGAACAGGACAGAAAGAGCATCGATCGGTCTTGTCTGACTTGGATTAAGCAGGAACAGCCCAGTGTATGTAATAGATGCCAAGCTTTTGGAGATACCATGATTTGTGGGGCACCAAAGTTTTTGCTCCTTTTCAGTGACATTGGTTGCATTTCTCTGTTCTGATTCCCTGAATTGCTGTCTAGAAACTTTGTTTATTAGGATGTAGCTATATGATTCACCAAGCTTTTAAAATACAGAAGTTTATGTAACATTGTGATAATCTTGAATCCATTTAACAAATTTAATGTATAGACTTATATGAAATTTACAGCAGGGTAGTTTCAATGCAGTGACATTGATTTATATGTTTTGAAAGATACACCCTTTGTAAAACTACTTTGTAAATATGGCGTTTATATGTGGGTTTATGCACTCAGTGCCTGTCAGTAGCTTCCAGCTCAATGTTCTTGTCTTCTGAATCCACCAAAAGTAATTTTGCCTGTGAGTTATTGAACTCAACCAGTGGTAGTTTTTTAAGTGCCCGCTCACTCACACCTAACCATTTGAAAACTAATATTATCTTGGTGGATGTTGGAGTTAGGTCTCTTGCAGCATGTGAATAGTATTGTCCGAAAAATTTACAAATTCAGATCCAAGCCTGATATATACTTTTGAGGGAAGGTTTGTGTTACAGGCTGATAGGTTTTCTCTGGCTTCCCTGGCTTTCCAAAACATTGTTTGGATGATGACACTGTGGTGTGATGTTCTGTTAGCCTCTCATCTTGAGGATTTACTGTCGTGTGAGGAACATAATTCTCCTCCAGGCTTTGTATTAATATTTATTGTGACAGTAGCTTTATTTTCTGAAGTAGCCTTCATTGGGCATTACTTCCAAAGCTTTCAATAGGCTTGGAGTGTCCAGGCATCTCCTGGGACTGGATTCCTTTCTCATGTGTCTGTTTTGGATGGGAAGGGTACCTCTGTAAGGCTGGACATTGCTCTCAGTGGGAAGAGCCATCATATTGTGTCCTTGACATAACTGGAGGCACAGAAATCACATTTTCTTTAGAATCTGCTCTGTACTGAGCCTTCATCTGTTTTATTATTATTTTTTTTTTAGCTTTCTATTAGGTTGTTATCTGTCATATATATATTTTTATAGATGTTTATATTTTTCTTTAGCAAACAGAAGACCATGTTCTTCACATTAAAAAACTTATTTTTTTTGTGTTTAATAGTTATAATTTTGAAGCCAGAAATGTTGTAGTAGTCAAGTTTTAACTGTCTTGCAGCAGGTCTTCCCCAAAAAAATAAGAATGTTATCAAAGGATTTAATTAATAGTGCAAGTTCTCCCTTATTTCAAATGCAGACCTGCATGGGTGGATAATGGGTTTCAGGACTAGGTGGAATGGAAGAATGCAGCTGGATCCTGTTGCTCCAGGACAAGTCAAGATCATCATCCAGAGCCAGGGCTTCAGTGGTCCCTGAGGATGAGCACTTGACTGATTGCACAGTGATTTTCTCAGGCACAGAGGTGTCTTGAATATTGATTGCCCTGGCAGTGGAAGTTGCACAGTACAGTGGGCCTCTGTACTGTGGCAACAGAGGAGAGAGGTGATCAGGGAATGAGATGATATGTCACCTTCTCTAAGGACAGAGGTGAAGTGGACAGCCACTGAGCCAACTACCATTGTTTGCTCTATTCCCCATCCTGTCTTTGCCCTGGCTCCAAAACCTGTAGCCCACATCTCCGAAGCATCATTTTGGGAGGAGTGTCAGGCCATGAACTCACTGTGTGCATGATGTGGTGGTGCTACAGAGTGGAGGAGTCTTGCACCAGGGGTTCCCACCATTGCCTGCCTCTCACTCTCACTTCTGTGAACCACTGACTGGAATGGTTACCAGAATTGAAATCACTGCAAGGTAATTCCTTGTGTAGAATTCAAGTTTGGACTCAAGAGGATCGCTCAAAACCAGCAAGGTAATGTACCTTTACTTTAGAATGTAGATGATAGTTTTTGCTTTCTATTATACTCTAGTTTTCACTGTCATTGACAGCACCCATGGGTACTTCGCTCTTCTGTTAATTTCCAAATGTTAATTATATGTGTGTGTATGTTTATTTTAGTGTGTAGTCATTTGTGTTTATTGTTTTTAACACTTCCTCCTGCTCTGTTACTGGCAGCAGTATTTGATTTATTTATGTGATTAATTCTTATCCCTTTGAAATCTATGGAGCCTTTAAAAAGGAACAAAGAAACCCTAGCAATAATAATAGCATTCAAGCTCCTTTATCTTAATTTTGTTCCAGTGCAGTGGTGGATATTCCAAATTCTCCATGGTAATAGAGAAGTATTTCAGAAGCAAATATCTTGCCAGATCTTTGCATTTTCATTACAATTATTGCTCAGGAGCAAGAGTACTTTATCAGCCATAGGCTTTATAGCACTGGAACATGGATGTTTAAAGCTGATGCAAATGAGCATTCTCTTTTCATTGTGAGTTTACTGCTGAAGTAGTGCAATTTTTAAGAACCAAAGATCTTTTCTTAGCAGAACTTCACTGGCATCTCTTTGGTAAGCAAGAGGCGCAATGCATCCCCGTGGTTTCTTACAGGCAGCACAGAAAGTTCTCCTTTACGCAGCCTGTTTTGTTACTTGCAGATTATGCGCATTAGTTGTTATCCCATTATATGGTACATTTATAACTCTTCTCTTCAGGATCTGAAGTAACCAGGTTGGGACTGCGTATAGTCCTGCTGACATGAAAAGAGCACAGACAAAAAAGACCCGAGTGTTTGGCTGCCGCAGGGACAAGTAATTAACCAAAGATTTTGATTTTCTTAAATCAGTTCAATGCTTATTTCTTCTTGTGTGTTTACCTGCCCAACTGCTAGTCTCAGGCAGGCATCTCCCCTCTTTGGTTTCACATGTCACATTTGGCCTCAGCTGCAAATAGGGAAATAATTTGTTGCTTCTGAAGGCTCCACCTGATCTTAGGATGTTCCTACGCTGTAAACATTACAAGGAGCAAGGTAGGAAACCATGGAGCTTCTCTACGTTAATCAAAGATGCAGTCAACTTGCAGTAACAAATACGTTTCTTTTCCTCTAACAATATTGTACTTTATTTTTTGCTTCATTCTCTTATATTAATACCATAATTTAGGCCCTATTTTGGACTGAATTTAGTATTGGTGCTTGTTGCATTAAACTGTTTTAAAATACACTTATTCTACTCAGAGAATTAGTGGTACAAACACACTACTGTTTAAAAGAAATAGTTTTATTTTTTTAATCTAAGCTTTCTTAGGCCAAAAATAGTTCTGGTTGAGAAAAGGATTGGAATGAACACAGCACTGTCGTTGACCAGGCTAATTACTGAATATCTCAAATTAAGGATGTTTATCATGTAAATTCACGAAAGAAGTGATCTAACGAAAAATAATGCTTGAAGAGCTTTCATCTCCAGTGAGATTACTTGCATGAGTCAGTTGAAAAGCATTCACGTTTGTTCACTGACATTTAAGAAATTAAGTAGCTTGGAGCTACTCGTTATGTTGTAGTTACTTACTTAACTACTGACTTATGCATCTGTAATACAGAAGTTTAATTCTGTACAAATTACATAGGATAGCTAATTTACTATGTAAGACTTCCTTAATTGATAAGCTAAATAATTATTAACAATGAAACTTTAAAAAATTAATTATAATAATTAGCATAGTTAAACTGTTATGCCTGTGAGGCAATGGAGCTTTGGGAGGCTTGGGCAAACATTGGACCTGAGACAGTTATGGCTGGGACAAGTATAATGAGGCCAGGCAGAGTGCATGGATTTATCTGTATTTAAATTAATTTATTAAATACCTTTTTATTTATTAGACTGCTGTCTTCATCAGGGCTTGTGCATTCTTGGTGGCATAATAATATGTATGTTGGTGGGAAGAAGAAAATTATAAACTATTTTCTGCAATTCTGAGACTTGAGCCTGGATGAGAACATTGCAGTATGTGCATGTATGTGTGTCCCTGTATCAGGTAAATATATGGAATAATATATAACTAAAGGGCTTCATACTTGGGAATTTTCATGTTGGATTATTTTTGAGACTTTTTATGTAGATAAACATTTCAATCCAAATTACAGTATCTGCTGCAGTGATATAGCAACACACATATGTATTATATAGAGTAAGCCAAGAAACGGATGTAATTATCCTGTCATCACCTATGAGAAATTTGTATGTCACTGCTGTTCTCCTGAAGACGATAGTGTGTCTTCCTATGGATAACATGCTGGTAACTCTTGAAGGTATTGCTGATTATTCCTTGAAATGTTATCCTGATAAATTTCTGTCATAGCCCAGGAAAGTTAACAAAGCAGAAAAAAAGTACTGTAGGGAAGGATATACTTCTGATTGAGGTCTGTGACGCTGGGCATGAATCTCAGTGACAGACTGTCACGCTAATGAGGTTGCTCAGTCTTGTGCTGTAACAGTTCACTCGGAATGTTTTGGAAGTATTAGTCACCTGTTAGTTTAGGCTAGTGAACTTTACAAATCCATATTTGGCAGGATTGGATAGACGGTGTGATTATTATTATTTTTTTTAATCCTGTAATTTGAGAAGTGGTAAGTCGCACGGAAGCATGCCCTATGGGGCAGTTATGTATACCAGTACTCGAAACCTGCATTTGTCCTGTTACCTGGGGCCTGGTCACTAAAGGTCAGAGAGCCACAGTATTGCCCATGGTTGTGTCTGAAGGCAGTTTTCTTCCCCTCTGACTCTTACATTCAACTGCTTTTCCCTGGTCCTTCTTAATACTTGAGCACACCTTTTTATTTCACAAACCCTGCCTTGCAGATCCTCCACATCTGTATTCACAGGCTTTCTCAACAGTAGGAAAACTAACAGTTCTTATTAATTTCAATTCTTAATTCTGATTGATTCCAATTTTTACTACTTATAACTGAAAGGAATATTGCTACTAAAGGATTCCTAAAGATTGCAGCCTTATCAGTTAGATACCATGCTGCTTTGCTTCTTGGTGTAGATAGAGAGCTCCCATCACTAGAGTATAATCTTGCTACTGAAAAGGAAAGCATTGGTGTGATCAGCATGTTTGTGCCATACTACTTCTGAAGCACAATGAAGACATTTGAATAAACAAACTAAATTTGATGCTACCTTCTATGTCTTATTCAGTACTGGAAGCTACCTGCTTGGCACTGCAGCATATAGTTAACTTTTAAAACTGTTAAACCCATATTACAGATTACTGTGCAACTAGAACCTGTTATACCCACCTCTTATAAACAACTAGAGGTTATAATGGGTGGTTCCTACACTCAAAAGATTATAAACTGGTGCAAAAGACATAACAAACAGAGGCAGAATTAGTATCATGGATCAATGAGAATGTGGTAAGTGGCAGCAGCAGCAATGCCATGGCTCTGTAATATCTGGAGTTCAGGCACTGTTTCAGAAGAAATTTTCAAGAAAGGTGTAGCCCTGTGTTCACAATTTTTTAATTTTTTTTTTTTTTTGGGGGGGGTAGGTTTTTCCATCAGGGACAAGGTTTCTAATTATTTGAAAGCAAAATTATATTTGTCAGCTGATCTTTGTGAAGGGGAATGTTTAGTTAGAGCAGGACTTGCATTTGTGGATCCAGAACAGATTAAGACCAAAATAGTGTGGAACAACAGATGGAAGTATGTAAGTATATGTAGGTATATTCTTGTAATGATAAATGCAAGCAGTTAAGTAAGTGAATTTAGTTCTTGCAGTGAGATAATGTACCACATCAGCTTCTGCATATCGAGAGCATAAATCTCATGGGATCTTACCATGTGCTTGTCAACAGGAACTGACCATCTTTTCTTGTTTTCTCTACTATCCAAATTCAAGTGTGCAGATACCTCCTGTAGCGATACACTATGCAGGGTTTTTTTCCAAGGTAGAAAAATTTGTTTGCTTCAGTAAATCAAAACAAAAAGTACCAGCACCCACCCAATAAATAAACAGACAAATCCACAAAAAACCAACCAAACAAAAAAACTCCACAGCCTCCCCAGCAACTCCCCAAAAACAAACAAACAAAACCAACCCAAAAAACCCAACTAAGAAACAATGGAAAAAATATTTCACTAGAAGCATTTAGAAAGACTTGAATAAATAAAATGGAAGGAAGATGCAGTAGTTAACATTCAAAAGGATGGTGTCCTTAAGAAGGATCTTGGCTATAGAACTGCGATAACTGACCAGAGGTGCAGGGTGTTGTATTGAGAGCATTGCTGTAACTCTGGAGACAAAACTGAATGAACGATGATGCCTGCTGGTAGGACCTGTGGTGCCTTAGGTGTGTGAATATAGTCAGTGAGCTGTGATTCAGATAACCTTCTGATTGATGACAAAAGATGTCATGTGGATGTAGTTAATTTTCAGTGACTTGTCAATGTCTGCCTGTGCCCCCCAACTGCTGATATGAATAAACAGCATTTCTTAATGCAACTTGTTTGATATTTGTCCTCATGCCCATGTTTCATTACATTCATTACATTCAAAGTAGTATTTCATATACTACATTTAAAGATCATCTTAAATAATCACAAATAAGAGCAAGTGCTTGGTTGTCCTCATAGTATGATATTTAAAAGTTTTGGAGTTCTTTGTCTTATACAAAACTTATCTTACTGTTTTCAGGGATATCTCAGTTGTGTTCCTATGAGCTGCATGGGATTACTCATTTCTTAGAGGCTGACAAGAGCTGGTCTGGGTTGTTGTTTTTTCATTTGTTTGTTTGGTATTTTTTTTTGGTGTTTTTTTTTTTTAAAGATTAGCTCTTAGAAGGTCATTTGACTTTTGAGGGTTATTCACTTTGTTAGCCTAAACACTAAAACCTTGTGTCCTTGAGTTCTGATTAGTGACACTTTAATAAAGTCATTTGAAGTTCAGTAGACTGAATTTTCCACCTTTTCTAATGTTTCTATGGTCACAGGGAAGAGACATGCATTCAGTCTTTTAAATGCAAATCTTTTAAAAGTTTCTGTGCAGTTTTGTGTACCAGACTTCTGCATGGGTTGTAAAAAGTGCTTTTTATTTTTGTAAACAGCTACAGCAGTGTCTTTTATCTTTCTCTTTTGTTTTCCTCCTCTCAGTTCTTTCTAGTGATGTGACAGAAATTGACTAAACTTGGTTCTTTTTGGATAACAAAGGATGGAGAAAAATCTTAAAGGTTTTTATCACTGCACTTTTTTTTAGTTGGACCAGGGCAGACAAAGACCTTTCCACTTGATTAGATAATAAGGCTAACATGGGCTTTGAGTGAAAAATATCTTTGAATTCTGCTCTTCTTTTTCTTCCAGCTAAAAAAAAAAACAAACCTCAAAAAACAAAACAAAAAAAATAAAAAAAAAAAGGGGGGGGGGGGAGAGAGAAAACTATGCCTAATCAGCCACAATTAAATCTTTCATGGTGAACTGGCTTTGGAGGAATTAATGCATTTTGTATTGCCTAACAACTCAAGTGAACATTAACAGCACGTGAGAACTGAGGGGAAGAAAAATTATGGCTGTCTTCCTTTGGTTCTCAAGGAATAGGGAAGGGCAAGTCATTGACTTGGTTTTCATGGGAAGATTGACTCTGGAGCACTCGCATATCCAGGAGTGGAGGGGTATTGACAGCTGGGGTTTGGGTAGGGGGGTGTGCAAGAACAGTAACTATGGCATGGATTGTTGGGGAAAAACAAGGGAAGAGGGAAACAAAGCCAAAAGGGAGAGCAGTGTCTGCAGTGTCTCAGGGCTGAGGGGCTCCTTGACAGTGGATGTTCATGCTTGAACTTGAAAAGTTGTGGTAGAGAAATATTAGTATAGTGAAAGAGGGCTACCGTTACATGAGAAATAATTTGCTGCTAAGGAAGCTGGAGAAGTTGTACTGTGCTCCTCCATGCATGTTGTGAGAGGGTACAGAAAATGCTCATTCAGCCCTCTCGCCTCCCTCACTGCTGAAGAACAGCTCATGCAAAAGAAATTTGGGAATCCAGATGTGTTTTCCAAGATTTCCTAAGTACTGCAGGCCAAGAACAATAACTGAAAGTGTCCTTGATAATTATTTTAATGATTTCTTTCTTTTGACGCCTGTTTTGTTCACACTCTGTGATTACCAGTAATCTGGACACTGAGGTGTGTTCACATGAATACATCAGTCCACTTATTTCCCTTTCATCTGCATAAGTCCTGGACTCTGAAACAAGGATCCAGCAGACCCTTTGCATGCTTGGAAATTTGTCTAGTCATACAGTCTTCTCACCCCTTCTCCTCTGAGGGACACGTGGACATCCCATCCACTGCTCCTTGTGCAGCCATGTCTTGGACCTTTTCCTCTTCCTTCTCCACTCATGAGTGCTCATTCCCCAAACTGGCACGGCCCTGTTCACTCACCTGCAAGATGCTGAGTCATCATTTTCCTCATTTTGCTTGATTTCTCTCTCGTCTTTCTTATCCCTTCCTCTACCTCTGCCATCATTTCCCGCTCTTGCAGTGGTTTTTCCAGCTTCTTCCTGAGGAAGGTTTTTGGTCCCTTTTGAGCATCACATGCAGAATCCAAGGTTGTAATTCAAAGTAAGTTTTTTCCTTTAAGAATCCACACTTAATGCTGAATTGTAATACAAGAAAGACTGATCTTGTGAGCTATTAAAATAACATAAACTGAACCAAAATGCAAATTGTATCTGGTATTACAGGTCAAAGAAACATGGCAAGAGCCAAACTAGTTTATTCCGTAAATGCTGCCTCAGCGAAGACTCTTACTGGTTCTTAAGGCTTTTACCTGAGCATCCAGCCTCTAATATGGGCTCTGAAAGGTGGACATACCCCATAGCAGCCAAGCCAGCCCCTATTTTTGATTGAGATCATATGCCTGGTTATGCATCCCAGTTCTGAAGTTTTCATCCCTGCATACAGAAGAATCAAGGGGGTATTTTTTTTTAAATACTTAACCAGGTTTTAGCAGCAAAACCCCTGTCTGCTACATCAGAAGTTTCTTTAGTTCATTCAACTAATCCAGCTCCTTAGAACTGGGAAAATGACTGGAAGCTGGGAAAGAAAATCAAGAAAGCATACTTTCTTTATCCAAAAATAATGACAAAACTGTGAGAGAATGAGATCTGCTAGTTGTGGGCTTCTGGAGAGCACAGTGATGGAAGGCGATGGCTGGGATTTTCCTTCCAGCCTCTGAGGCCAGAGGCTGCTGGCTCACTACGGTGTGCTGTAAGCTTTTGTCTGACTAGCAAATAAGTAACTGGATTTTATTTTTTATATTTGTCTGTATTTTCAGACCTTCTCCTACATGTGTTGTGGGATTAGCACATTTTCACTGGTTGTGACTGCACAGGTGACAACAAAATTAAGTATGAGTAAATCTTCATAGTCTCATTTTACAGCCTTCATTTAATTCTTTTCAATTGCTCCTAGTGGGCTTGTGAATGGGTTTTAAGATATGCAAACATATGAAAGATATTTGTTTTATTTAGGTGTATAGATGATGTTCCTTGGGGATGCACTACCTTGTTTTTCTCTCATTGCAATACTTACTGCTGTTTGGGGTTTTTTGTTTGGTTTTTTTTTATTATTATTAATTGCTTAGCTGGTCTTGTGCAAGTACTTTTGTTTTTCTGTTTTATTTTTAGAATTTTTTCTGAAATCTATCAGCTGAGTTTTCATTTTTAGAAGTCTGGAGTTACTGTTCATGTGTGTAGCTCTTAATTTACACAGTTGCTCTGAATTTGAACAGCCCTCTGCAGTGGCATAGAATGGGTATCCAAAGCAAAGTCCACAGGTTTTGATGCTGACTGAAAGCAAACTGACCCACACTCCCCAGCATCCAAAAAACCACAGGGTTAGTGCTGCACAAAGATCACTATAGGAAGTGGCTGAGGGTTTTTTTTACCACTGGCTTTTATCTGAATCCCCGCTTTGCCTGAGCTTTAGAAGTCAAATGAGCAGAAGAAATGCAGTAGATGATTTGAGATGTGTGTGGGAAGAATGGAAGCTGAAAGATTGCCTTTCTGAAGGCTTCGCTCAGTTCCTGCCTTCCCAAAGAGCTGCGGGGAGTTTATTCTTCCGGACTGCATCTCTGCAGCAAAATAATTGCCTTGAGGAAGGCACTGTGGAAAAATGCTTATTTCTGATTATCTTTGTTTTATTAGAGGTTGAAATAAAGAGGGGGAAACAAAGCAGAGGTAGGGAATAGATTTGGATAAATATAAGTGCTTTATGGATAACTTAATAATTATGAATGGCATCATTAAAATTAAACAGAAGTGTGGATTGCTAAACATGATGGCTTTAACTGGCAGGCTGCATTTCACAAAGCGGCAATTGTGACCTGGAAAATAGCTGTGCTTTGCAAGCTTCTTAGTCCAGATGGGAATGGGGATATCTTTATGCTTTTAGTGTGGTGGTGGGGAAGTGATGCCAGTGAAGGAGGATCAGGTAGCAGATGTCCTGGTGCACTGGAAGCTTGAGGCAACCTGTAGGCACCACAGAAATGGGACTTGAAAGTGGAATCTGGCAGCATATGGCTTCTGCCTGTCTTGGATACCTCTCACTGGGCATCTTCCACTGATCTGCTTGAAGACCTGGGGCAGACCTGGATCCCATGGAGGCTTGTTGTGCTCTTCCTAAACCCTACCATATCAAATACTGTCCTCAGCTTAGGCCTCCAGTGCCTTAATCAGTTAGTCCTGGGAAGCACTTCCAAATGTAATTGGTCTTATCTGTAATCTTATCACCTCACCTGGCAGATTATCCATTTTTAGCTGATTTGTGGGCCAGCAACCGACACGTGCCAGTAAGCCGATGCTTTCAGGTCATTCCTCCTGCTTGCAGCACTTCTATAGCTGCCTTCTTCCTTTCTGGCAGTGCCACTCTAAACTAGGGAAAAGAGTTGATTGAAAAAGGAACATCAGGTCAGGAGAAGATGACATTTGAGTATTCAGAGAAAGCTATGTGTTATTGCTACTCATTCAAGCAAAAGAAAATACAAATCTGTTTTCACTGAATTCAGACCTAGAGTATTAAGATGTCAAATCATGGTGCTGTATATTGTAGAAAATGTAGTGTAGTGACATTGCATTAAATGCATCAATATCTGTAAAGAACTAAAGGCACAAAAAATGTAAAATTCATTCTTGCGTTTTAGTATTTCCGCAGGCAACTGTCATTTTAATTTGTAAGCTGTTTCATAATGTTATGGCTGTTATCCACTGCAGTTCTGGAGTCATAGCCCTTTTGTCTGAAGTTAAATGAGAAATCTCATTTCCAAGCCTCTGTGCATATTTAGTGAAATCATTCCAACAGGACGGTAGGGTGGAAAGTCATTCCTAGACATGTGCTTTTTTTCTCAGAATATCAGTGTGACTTCCAATGATTCGCCACACCTTCATTTCTGCCTCAAATGCAAAAGCATTTTCATTGCCGACCCTGGGCTCTAGACCTTACTGCTGCCTTTCTGCTCCCCATGCTTTCTGACTCTTTGGGAAGCCTGAGTTTTTTGTGTTGATATCCCTTTCTAACCTCATGAGGACTGAAAGCGTTGAATCTCTGATTCTTCACTTCCATTTTTTGTATTAATCTAAGCCTTGACTTAGATCTATTCCCTACCTTCAGCTTTTCTTACTGACAGTTTTTCCCAAGTTGCTTGGCGCTATGTTTAGAGGTGATGTGGTTGGACATTGCGGAAATTTAACATGGGGTATTTCTGATTTTACTGAAGTTAGTAAAAAGTCCATTGCTGTTGGTAGCAGTAGGATTTCAGGATCTCAAATAGCAAGCTGGTTCCCTGTGTAGTTTCTCAACTTTGTGCATTATTAGAATAAACACACGTATATCTTCTTGCAATTTGGGACAGACAGTTTAGATGATGTAGTTCTTGTAAGTTAGACAGCTTTTATTTAAAATGCATGTAACTAATTAAGTAGCTTGGCAGCCTGTCAGAATGATTGCTTAAGTACCGCCGCTTCACAGTAACTTTAAAATGGAAAACCAGCCAGTAATTTAGTGATATCATTGAGAAACGTAGCATTCTTGCAAAACGAGCAAAGATGTTAAATGCAAGGAATAGATATCATCCCTGCTTTTGGTCATTTCTGGCTCATTCATTCCTATGCACTGCTTTGTTCCATGTTAAGCAAAAATGAATGTTGAGTATTCTTTAGTGCAAACTTTCTGCCTGCTAAAGCTGTACAAGATCTTAGTGTGCATGCACCCTAGAATTAAAACTCTTCTTTTTGTGCTGTTAATTGGATTAAGTTGTTACTGTTATCTCTTAAAGGAGAAGAGATAAAGCTCTCTGGCAGTGTTAGTATGGGACAGCTTATGTGTATGGAATGGCTGTAATTGCAGTAATCATTGGGAAGCTAATGAGGAGTACTGGCTTGCAGGGGTGATACATCTTTCTGGGTACAGAGAACAGTGCAGATCATGATCCAAAATCCTTACCATTCACAATAGAAGATGAGCAGCAGCATGGGAAGACACAGGCACAGAGAAGGGAGTCTTCTGAGTCTCACTGCAGTGCTGTCCCCTAGTTTTGTATCATTTTACATTTGTACTGATTTTCTTACTGCAGGTACTGTGCAGCATGGTCCAATACGGACTGGAGAATTTCTGTTCTAGCTGCAAAAACCATCTCGTCTTTCTGCAGTGTTGCTCTAATGTCCCACTGCTCGTTTTCAAGACAAAAATGAATCACTGTCAGGCTTGCACATAATTCCATGTTTGGTCCTAATGCAGTGGTTGCAGAACTTGCCCGTAACCACACGCATTTGTATCATGGGAAGTGTATTTTCTTAAAATCAGACAAGGGGAAGCTAACAAACCATGGCTTGCTCCCATTTTCTTTTGCAGAAAAGCTTAGTTGTGTAAATAATCTATTAGAAGCTACTTTCTGGAGGCAAACGTATATACCAGTCTAAAGTGTTGTAAGCTTCAGAGAGCATTGCTGCAGGTCTAGCAGAGGCTGTGCCAAAAGCATCTGGGATGGCTTACCTGGTTGTACTTTGTGGACGATGGCACACTGCTGCTTCCCTCGCAAAGCAAAGTAGCTTTTAGGTTGTGCCTGGCACAATTCTTAGGTCTTATTATTCCTGGGAAGGTAAACCTGTCTAAAATTGGCATGGGCAAGAAGGCAGGAGGCGGGCTGCTTTGTCAGAGCTGCCTCCGTTGATTGCATCTGCAATCTGCAGCTGCATCCTGTGATTGACGCAGTCACATCCGGAGAGGAGCCGTCCTGCTCCTTGGATCACGGGGTGTTTTCAGCCCATGGTGTGTCTCACGCACTCTCCTCAGTGGGTGCTGTGGGCCCCCAGTTGATAAAAGGCCTCAGTACCACCATATCCATCTTTGAATTATTTGGGAGATTAGGTGGTAGCTGTGGCAGTGGCCTTGTTTCCATACCTTCTCCTCTCCTGTATAACACTGCACATCTCTAACTCTCGTCTCCACTGTCTGCTTTATTCGGCAATGGCTGGAGATGCCAATTACTGAATAATTTGCCTTTGCTTGAGGGAATGACAGATGAGATTTCTGTGTGTTATGTTTAACAAAGCCATAGCTTTAGGGGAGGGGATGCCAATAGTTAGATGATCCATTCTAATTTGATTTCAGATCATGCTTTCTTTCAGATCAGGGCTTGCTTTCTCTGTGTGGCTTACAAGGCAGGGCAAGGGCTTTTGGGGAGCCTGGTTGTAGGGTATACCCTCTCCTTCCCTGCCTGGGATTGCTTGCTGCATCCCCCAGGGTAGTGTCCATCATGGGAGCACTCTGTTCTGCTGAAGGCTAAGGAGAGAAATCAACCACAAGGGGTTTGGAAATTCCCATTGAGGAGTTCCCATAAGTCAAGGAGCAATTCGTGGTTCTGAGGCCAGGAATCAGCCTGGTGTTTAACAAGTTGGTGTAATCCAGCCCTCAAGCTTTACCAATTGCCACTTGCTGTGGTTTTGGTCTGTGTGATGTGCCCTTCCTTAAATTACATGTATTGAGGGCATTGAGATAACTTTTTTTTTTTCCCCTCCCTTAATGAAGGTGTTTCCTGAGACAGTGCCAAAAACATTCCTGTTTGTTTGATAGGAAGTGTTTGTGATGTTAGAGAAATTACAGCTTTGAGCATTCAGAGCTTGTTGAAAACAACTTGCTCTTGAGAAGATTTCTTAATAGTATAAACTGTTCAAGCACACAAATGCCCTCAGTAATGACAAATTAAGAAAAATACCCAAATCACATAACTAGAAAACAATTTAGGCAGGAATCTGTTTCTGAAGCCCAGTGCTTCCAGCTGATGATTTGCCTGTAGTCAGGGGTATCAGGCAACCCCTAGCAGGTAGCAATATCCTGAGAGCTAAAGCTCTAAGGAAAGTTTTTGGTTTGTTTTTTTTTTTCCTTCCATAGCATGGCAGATTGTATCTGCAAACCACATTGCTAATGTATTGCCATGGGACAGTTTGCTCAGAAGAAAAATCTACCATGTAACTGAGACAGAAAGGGGGGGGGGGGGAAGCTAGTTTAATGAATAACTTTTCATCTTCTGTCTTACAAGTTGAAAGTACTAACAAACAGAATAATTGAGTAACTGTGGACCAAAGATCTCTTATAGTCACTTATATGACAGAAAAAAACATGTGATCATGCAATATTAACTTGCTTTAAAAGAAAAACTATCATAACAAACTCACTCGAGCAGCCCTCTGGCATGACTATCATTCTTCTTTCCATCAGCAAAATGAAATCTTTAGACCCTCCCTCTAGCTAATGTTATTCTTCACATGGTGACATTCAAAAACCCATTGACAAGCTGCAAATGATGTGTGAAGCAAACTCCAGGATTAAGTTTATAACCTTTCCCCAGGGGGAAAGAATTTGGAGGCAGGAATGAACTTGGGATAGTGAATCAAAAGGACACAACTGAGCTAGATCAGGAAAACTCATATTCATATTTAGCTAAATGAAAAATACCATCCAGTCCTAGTTTACATTTTATACTGGAGTTATCCACACAGGTATGTAGGACATTATTTTATGGCTCCTTCTCAAAGGTTTTACTGCTCTGACTAATAAGAAACTACATCTCTCCTTCTCTCTTCAGCTTTGCATCTGGGATTTGAAAGCATGATAAAAATAAAATATAAATGGTAGAAGATGGAGGGCTTATGACCTGTTGATATATTTTAATCTTGGGTTTTGAAAGGCATGTACCTTCCTCCTGGGAGGTTGTCATTTTCTACTGAGTTTGTTGTCAGATGGGTGTGAATAAGCTTTGAGGGCCTTAAGACACTGTTAAATTGCAGATATTAATGAAGTGATGGAGCTAGAGAACTCCTTCCCCACAATAATCAAAGAAACAGTGAGTTCCTTCACATATCTGTAAGATTATTTCCTTTCATCTGCCAGTATTACTTTCTTTTGAAGTCATTTAATCTTTGCTCCCTATAAATTGAGAAAAGTTAAAGCAGCTAAGTGGGCAAAGGGTATTGTGACCGAGTGTTCGCAAAAAGATGTCCAGCCACAGGAGCTAAGCCTTGTCAGCCTGGCATCTGGTGCCAGACAGAAATGTGGCTTTGCTTGAAATAGGTAGTTGTGGAGAACCATAATATAAAGGACTATAAGGCTTATCAGTATTGCCACTTCTTAAAAATATGAAAATAAAAAATCAGAGAAAAAAATCAAGCAACGACTTGGGTTGTCAGTTCAAAATGGCGCAAGCTGGGCTTTGAATAATTCCTGGGAAAGCTGACAGAAACTCGGCTTTATTCAGCTAAGTAATGAAAGCCTGGTGAAGTTAAAATGGAGTTCATCTGTGCCCATAAAGTGAGCAGTGCACTTCAGTCATAGAATCATGAAATAATTTGAGTTGAAAAGGACCTTTAAAGATCATTTAGTCCAACCCCCTGCAGTGAGCAGGGATATATTCATCTACAGCAGGTTGCTCAGAGTCTTGTCCAACCTGATCATGAATGTTTCCAGGGATGGGGCATCGATCATCTCTCTGGGCAGCCTGTGCCAGTGTCTCACCACCCTTATCTAGTCTCTCACCTCTTTTAATTTAAAATCACTACTTCTTGGCCTGTCACAACAGGCCCTCCTAAAAGCCTGTCCCCATCCTTTTTACAAGCCCTCTTTTCAGTACTGGCAGGCTGCAGTGGTCTGACCAGGGCTGGCTTCCCTGCTCTCCTCTGTGCACATACGTTACTCAACAAAGTTTGACACTTATCATTTTGGCTTGGTTTTGTTTCTTCATAGCACACTGATGAAAATGAAAAATCATGATGACTTGCTAATAGCTGCCAAAAATGCAGAGAACTCCTATGTAGACCTGAGGTCCAGCAGCAGAACAGTAGAGCAGGACAAATTCCTCCTGCCAAATTAAGGTGTATGCTTGGAATGAGAGGTCAAGGCTCTGCATCATTACTCAGTCTGATGCTGCGTTATCACTAATATGATAAATTATTGTGTTCTTGGTTAGCAAGCATTGCCTCTACAAGCAGCTGTGCTCCCCCTTCTAGATTTCAGAGCCATGGATCATGTTAAGTGTATCTTCATTTACAAGGAAATTATCACTTTTCCTGTTTGGGTCACTGTATGCTTTTGGCACTTCTGCTCCTTCTGCATGGGTCACTTTTTTAAAGGAGGGACTATAGTTTGGAAAGACAAGAATATGCTTTTTTAGGAATTCAAGGCAGAAAATACTTGGCAAGTTTTTTTGTTAGATATCCCTTGGAAATTTGCTAGTTCAAAAGTAAGTAATACAAAAAATCAGAATGGGGCCCAGAAAGTATTAATAATTAGTCTTTTGCAAGTAAGAATGAAGTTGTTGGGATTATCTGTCTTTTTAATCATGGAGCATGAGTTCATGTTTGTGTATCCCCTCTTTCTCTTGACTCTCAGCACCCACAGCCTGGATCACAGGCATTCCTGCTGTGTCCGCATTAGGGATGATGGAAAGAGGCAACAGATGATTTATAGAAGCTAGCCAACTGAGCTATGGAAAGTATGCAAGCACACGTGTCTTCTGCCATTCTTCGAAGTACAAAATAGTTCCTTGGAGTTGTAATGCCTCTCAGAAATCAAGAGTTGAGCTCAGTCCTGGTGGAATGGTTTGTTGCGGGCTGTGCAAGGTGGAATGTGAGGGTCCTGCCCTCAACTCTTGTTTGTCTCCTTGCCAAAACGTGTCTGAGTGTTCCTGCGGTCAGCTGAGGTGTTGTGGTGTGGAGGTTTGGGATGGCATCTTACAACTTGTCCATTAACTAGGCTTGTGTAAACAGTTTCAACTTGCTGCCTTTCAGAGAAAGGAGCTTATGTTTGACTCTCCACTCTTTTGAGTGTTGTACATCCTGAAAAGAAACTGAGTTATTGCAGAGCCTGCTGGGGTTTTCTTCCTTTTCCTTCCCTCCAGTTCTGATTCCTGAAGTGCTCCATAAAAAAGTCAAGACAAACGTGCAGTCTTTGGGCACAAAGAATATATTTGAAAATATGCTTTTGGTTTTTTGTTCCTTTTTAAAAAAACCCTGTGCCATCATGCTTTGTAAGCACTCTTCATGTCTGAGATTAATTTTGTTACATATTAAAAAGTCTTCAGTAGTTGCAGATAATTCAGCATCTTTCTCAGTCTGTGGACCCTGGAGTGCTGTGGCTGGCCCTGTCCCTGGGTGTCAGAGGGTGGTGGTTTCCAGTGACCTGACACCTGGCTGGTATCTCCAAGTGGTGACCTGAAGATGACTGTGCAGGCTAAAATAAAACTGCATGGAGAGAAATTACCTCAAAGTGTATTACCATGATCAGGGAAAACACCTGAAGACTGGGTTTTTCTTTAGCAGTCTGTAATAGCTTGGTCCTACACCCGAATATTTTTCCTGTGGTCAGTATTGAGCCTTGAATGTGATGATTTGGCTGCATTTACTAAACATCATGGTAAAAAAATCTCACTTGTGTTGAAAAGCATTTTTGTTTGTACTGTTGTGTTGGAAGGTTGTGTGTTATCCTGTGGCTTTGAGCTGCAATATCCATCAAGTGCTTCCTTAGTCTTACTTAAACCCTTACACCAGAAAACATGTACATTCCTTAGGCTGTTTCTTTCAGGTTTTAGTGTTGTTCCACCTGCTGCTGTTGTCTAAGCCAGAAGATGAAGATGATGGTAAAAGCAGATGAAACCTGCGGCCATCCGGAGACATGGGAGCAGGCAGCTGTGAGATTTCCTCAAGCTTGGCTGAGAATCTCTTGTTGGATGCCTGGCTGCCTTATTTTCAAACACACTTTGGTTTTCCTTGCTGTTCATTTGTAGTCCTGCTTTATAGTAGAAATAGAAGAGCAGATTACTGTTCTCTGTCAGGAGAAAGGAATGGAAGAAGAGACTCCTGTGTGGTTCTTCTTTGGAGGTCATCTCAGATGGTTTTCAGATGATTGTAGAAGAGGAGTGTGCCAAAAAGTTGAATCGTTGCTGCAGTGTCATACCAGAGGCTTGTGTTTTCCAGAACACTTTTGTGTGACACATAATGCCCACATTTTGGATGCTGAGCTCTGAAATGTTTCCTCAGTGATCCTGCAGTACTTTGATGAGAAAAAGTCTATTTGAATTACAGGGGTTGGTTAGCTGTCTTTCAGAAAAATAAATTCCAAGTGGTCTTTGTTAGCTGCTGAATGATAGGTTATTGTGGCATAAAATAGAAGTTCACTTAGACTGCACATTTTTGCTCTGAAATCAGCAGGAGGAGGAAATGTTGATATGGGTGTATACATGGGAGGAAGATTTATCAAAGCAGCATACATTCACACACCCTCTCTTTTTTAAAGTTATGGTCAGTAGATGATAGGCTTCCTTCCCTTGTTTTTGAATGCCAAATAGATATCTAACGAAATTATTTGTATGCACATCCCTTTTAAAAAAATATAAAGCATGTCCAGGTCAGGGCAAGGCCTCAGTATCCAATTTGAAGTGGGAGATGAGAAAAATTCAGGCACAACCTTCAGCCTTTCGTGTCAGCACAATTTTTCTCCAGGAAGAGAAGATGGATAATGTGAACTTAACATTTGCTTATTTGCATATAATTTTCTTCTTGCATATCAGTTGCAGCAGACGCTTGTTGCAGTTGGATGGCTTAAATCTTACTGCTGTAACTTTGTCCATCTTTATGGCTTTCTTGCTACTTCTCTGTGGAAAGAAGTTTGTGGTGGCAGTAGGGTTGGGTGTGTATGAGCAGAGTGGGGGGTAGGTGCTGGTACCTGTTGCCTTGCAGCATGGATAGGTCTTGTCCTGTCTCCTCCATCATCATGTTCCCTCGTGGGTTAGGAGGTACCTTAGAGTTATTAAAAAAATATGAAAATAAAGACACAGAAAGGAGAAAACTATCCAACCTGCAGTCCTAAAATTACAGATTCTGAGGGAAGTATCTTCCTGAGACCAAGAAAAAATATATGTATAGAAAGCTTATGCTTCATTGCTGGGCTTACTTGATGTAGGCTATTTTTGTTGTTGAATGCCCTGAGACAGTCAGGATGTAAGTTTCAAAGCAAATGAATGTGTATGTGTGCTCCCATGGCCTTCCTTCTTCAGCTGCATTCTTCCTGTTTCCTTTACAGTGTTTCTCCTAAAATTAGTTTCTTTAAAAACAGTTGGGTCCTTTCGGATAAAATATTACAGGTGAAAGGGTTTGAGTAGTCTTGTGGTGGGTCTGAGTGGCCCTGGCAATTTGGTAGTGTTTAAGCTGCAGAAACCAAGGGCATGTTTAACCGTAAATGATCAAACCACCTCCTGAAAGGCTTTGTAACTGGTTCTAGTGATACTTTATTCTGCAGAAATGTTTCTTTCTTTAGACTTTGTTGCCAATCTTTAATGGGCAGCTGTAATTAGTTTTATGGTTACCATTTGTCTAAAGAATCTATACTTCTTCCCTCCCTTCTGCCCCTACCACATGGTGGCCCTTCAGGGAATGTGTTCTTGCCAAAGGCAGAAAGATGGTCTCCCCAAATCACCGCATTAGAAATGTGCCTGTGGCAGCAGCAGCTCACAGAGGATGAATTGGTGTTTTGCAAATGCAGTTCCCTCATATATCCTTTTTCAGGCTCTGCATTCATCCTGGAGAGGGGACACATAGACCCCCAGTGCATGTCACCTAACACAGTGGGGCCAGAAGGACTTCAGGGTCCTGAGCAGTTAGGCCCCAAATTGTGTCTGTCATCTCAGGAACCATTTTATTTAAAATCCTTTATATTTGCATACTTCACTAGTCTGTTTTAAAATCTCCTTCTCTTCAAAAAAATGAAGGACAGAAAAATTAGTGAAATAGGAAGAAGCAATTGACAGAAACCTCGGTGATCTTTAGGTTTGATCAAGCTGTATTTTGCTGTACCGCAGTGGGAGCAGCAGAGGGAGCACAAGTTAACACATCATTCCTTTACCCAGAGCTGTACTGTCATCACTGATGACATTTTGCTTGATTGATGAAGGTCAGGAATGGAAAAAAGAACCAAACCCATCCTAGTGAGCTTGCCATAGGACAGAAGAAAATGTCTTCTATATTAAGTATGGAAGGGTAGCAAATGAAAATGTATCCTATTACTGCTGCTTCTGGTTTAAATTTTCGGTTGTGCTCTCCATGGAGCTCCAGGTTGCATGATGTCAGTATGGTTTCATGCCAGGGTGCAGCCAAGGGTAGATTGATGCTGTGTGGTTTTGGAGGGTTGTGGTGCTGTCCTGCTTCATGGTATTCTTTTGGTAGACCTGGAGCAGCAGATTAATAATTGTAGGTATTGAAAAAGAAGATGACTGTGGCAAATGATCAGACAAGTTATCTCGGGTGGAGGAGATCAGAGCTATGAGCTGGTTAGGCTTTTGCAGCACATAACAGCATGACCTGGCTTCTAGGCAATATTTAAAGTACAGTTTCATTTTCCTTGATTTTATAATCAGGTACAAAGAATAATCTTTCTCTTGAAGTCTGTTGTGTCCTTTCAGACCTGGGCGGTGTGAGCTCTCTTCATCCACACAGCCCTTGCCACCTAGTCAGGGCAGGTGCGTGGGCTTTCAGAGCAGATTGCCATCATCAATGTCACCAAATCGCATTTGTTACTGTTGTCTTAACCCTTAGGCCTGCAGTTTTTTACAGCTGTGTTTCCCATAATCAAGACTTTGGACAGGGTTGAATTTCCTCTTGCCAGTGCTCAAAGCAAAGTCCTGGGTAGGGTCAAAGAGGAGATATGTGTATATTTTATTTTGGTTTTTTTCCCCTCTAGGACTTTTAATAAAAAAACCCTCAAGCTGTAAGTTTTTCAGATTACAGATTGCCAATAGCAAATTTTTGCTTTGTTAAATTATTCAGAAGTAAAGGTTATTGAAATGTGCGCAGAGAGATGGCTGGAGACCCAGAGTGAGAACTTTAAAAAGCCTTGGCAGCTCGAGAAGTGGGAGCCATTTTTGATCTCAGAGAATAGAAAGAGTAGAAATGTCTTTGTGTGGAAAAAATAAACCACTGGTGTACTTGCACAAAGCCACCCTTCCCACTATGCAAACACACCTTGCTGTTTTATTCAGTGGTCTACTTTGTTTCCAAGGCCATTGCTAACTCTACACTGGAGATAGGCGTAGGCTGCTAAGAAACGAGGGGTTATCCGAGCAGGTCAGGCAGCGAGTTCATTGTTTTCCTGGAGCACTTGTTCAATGCGCGGTTGTGTAATGTTCAACTAGAAGTTGGCTGCACAGATGGTGGCCTTTGTTATTAATTACCTATGAAATTAATTGCCAACTCCATAGATTTTTTAATGTCATTTCCTCAATACTACTTTTAAATACCTTCTGGAAGTGGCTATTTATGCTCCTAAGTACTGATTCTTCTGTGGCCATGAAGAGATTAGTCAACAAACAGCTTCAAGACCAAAGAGAGCACCGCTGATGCCCAGCTCTATCCCTGTCTTTCACAGGCCACACAAAACTGCTTATTCTAAAGATATATAGTCTTTTCTAAAAAGCTGTTTAACTCCAGCACAAGTAGGAAAATCTTGCCTGTTCTTACTCATTTCAGTGGGGGTTGTTTTTCTTATGGGCATTTGCATAATAAGGGATAACAAAGTGAGATGCTGTTACTGACTCCTGAAGAATCTGTTTCTAAAAACGTTTCAGGTTTAATGCAAGACCTTTGGCATTAGATATCTGATACAAAGCAAGCTTGCTTTTTGTAATCTTACCTTATTTGAATTACTCCCTTTCCTTTACCAGAAGCAGGTAACCAGAAATCAGGAGCCACAGAAAAACATCACCATGGCCATCCCTGTTGCCAGTGATGGATAGAAAGGTGGCTTTACCTTGTGTTGGTACATCTAATACTCTTCAATAAAATAGTTTTAACGAAAACCTCCAGATGCTGATATTGGAGAGGTAAATTTTTTTTTTTTTCTCCTTTATAATGAAATTGGCTATGTTTCTGCCATGAATGTGAATATCATTTATCAAATGCCTTGGTTTAGCTTCAGCCAGCTGGTTTTTATTGAAGAGCTGATCATGTTTCACCAGCAGGAGAGCTCAGAAGTGATAGAAGTATCACCCAAAGTGCAAAATACAGAGTCTAGTATCATCTGTAAACTTTGAGCACTGACTATTTTTGCTTCTAACCTTTCCTATTTGTTTAATATAAAAGATGGACATTGATCTGTGGCATTTTTGTGTGAGTGAGCTGTGAAGGTAGTTTTCTTCACATGTGCCTCTGTCTTACCAATATCCTGTGTGGGAAGAGAAAGATTTACATTTGCAATGGAAAACCAAAATCATTGTAATTTGTGACTAATTTATTTTTTGAGGTAGATAGTACAAAAAGTGATATATGAGCATGTCCACCTGTGCAGATGTAAAACAATTCAGAGCTTTGGGACTAGATTTATGCAGACATTTTTGCAATTGAAGGACATCTGCAAATAAGGAGGCAAAGGCAATCAAGTTGGTCACTTCTCACTTCTTTTTATTCTTCTTTTTCTTGGCCAAGGAGCGGGGTTTGGCATCCAGAGCTCTGCTTACGGTCAGTGTTTAGTGATGTTCCTCTTGGTGCTACTTCACCAGTGTTAAGCGTCAGTAGGTTGGTCTCTTCTGTCAAGTCCCTGGATGCAGGTGTTTAGCTATCTATGCAAAGAATTTAATGGTTGCACACCTGCTAGATCCATTTTTTTATTTTCTTAGATCTGAAGGGTAGTTTGTTTTATCCTGATCCAGTATTCAGTTAGTAATTTCTGTTGAGGCATAAATCCTGTCTCCAAAATGAGTTACCTGGGCCTTGAGGGACAGACCATCAAGATGAGTATACGACTACTTGGCATGTCAGAACAGTACTTGAAACAGCACCTATCATGTCAGTTTAAAGAAAAGAAAACACTGTACAAGGAGCCAGCAACTTATTCCATCTGCAGAAGAGGTGGAAGGAGGTGCTTCTCTACACAAAAAGCATTGTGTGCAGTAAAGTCGACATGGGTTCAAGGGGTTGTTGGACAATGTATATAAACCACATTCTTAGAAGCCCTTGAACTGAAAATGGCTGGAAAATGGGAAAGTACAGGGGGAATTATTCTTACACATGTCCCTGTGCTTTTTTTATTTCTGTGGTTTTAGACTTGCCTTTTCAGCCCCAAATTAGAAGAGGGAAGAGCAGGGGTAGGTGTGTGGGGGGAAATCCAACCCAAACTCCAGCAATAAAATGTATTTTACTTAAGAAAATTTTCTGTGCATGTTTTTCATATATCACAACTTGCATAAAGAATAAGATGTATGGAATGAAATCGAGTTCTTGCTTACAGCAGTGTTGAAGGCTTGAGCAGGTGAAAATTTGGTCTGATAATACTCATGTTGTTACATAGCAGTACAGGCAATGAAAAGACTGGAAAGCACCAAGAGGTACAACTTGATAAAACCTTTAAATGAACCACATTGCTTTGAGAGCATCTATAAAGTAAGCAAAGGTCAAAGAGCTTTTGATCATCATTGCTATTTAAGATGGAAATCACATCAATGTTTTGCAAAGACAGTGTTCAAATAACTGTTGTTGGACCATTTGTGTTGAAACTGAAATTATTTTCACTCCTATTAGTGGAGCAAGGTGATTTTTGTGCCTGTCTCTTAAACAACAGCAGATAAGAGAAGGGAAGACTGACAGGAGATGTACCAGCCCTCAGAAACACGGGTCATTCCTGCACCTCCATCTCTTTTCTGGACAACAGTAACAACAAGAGTTATTTTTGGCTTGCTGTGTCAAGGGAAGGATTGCTTAGTCACTTGGACAATTTTTTAACAGCAAAGTTAGTAATGCCTTGTAAGGGTATGTCCAGAGAGTTGGTAAAATAGGTTTTAGAATTTATTTCTTCGAGTGCTTACTGAAGTGCCCATCTGGGATACCACAGGTAAAGTTGATCCTCTCTTTGAGCACAGGGATGAGCCAACTAGGTTTCCAGATTTTTCCAGCCTTATTTTTTGTGTGTTTGCAATGCAGGACAGAAGAACTTGGCATTGTTTTTAGGACTGATAATGCTAGCAGGGTTCAATAACTCAGATGTACCCAAATTTTAAGTTGAGCTGAAATACAATTAATAAATAGCAATTCAAGCTGCAGTGCCCCAAAATAGGAACAGAAATATTCTGAGCTGGAAAATTAGTTAAGGCATTTACAAATGAGCTGATGTCAACTGTAGGAATGTTTTTGTATGGCAGCTTACCTTCTGCCTACTAATGACTGTTGGTCCTATAAACATTCTAGTTAGGTTTGAGCAAACAAACAAAAGTACAAAATTATTTTTTCCCGCTTTTCTCTTCCCCAGTAGATTTGCCAAAAAGCAATGGCTAACTTCCAACTGTTTATCTTTCTCCATCAAACACCTACCTAAGAAATGCTGGTGGTCTGTTAAGGCACGTGCTTTCTCTGCAGCCCAAGGCATTGTACTGTTCTGGTGAGAACAAGGACTGCCAGAATAAATACTGAACTGAGATTTCAGATCAATTTCTTATTCACTGTTGCCTTCTTGATGTGCATCCCTTTCTCAGTTAAGATGGATGTGTTTCACATTGTCAAGAAGGGCAGTGTTTTTCTGGCCCCGTGATGATTTCTGAATCTTTTTGTTCTGTTAATAATGAAAGCTTCATGCAAATGTATATTTTGGGTTTAATTTACAGTTCTTCAGCTGCTGCATATTGTGTGTTTTGCCATTTGCAAACTCGTGGAGATAGAACAGAAATGTGTTGTTTCAAAACCATAGTTAAATGTCTCCCTTTCTCATATCATCTTCTTCGATGTAAAAGACACCAAGGATTGCTAAAATATTTATGTGCTGCCATACCTTGAGGGAGGAGGATATCTCACCCAAAGATGTCAAAGTGTGGATGAGTAGAGAAATAATACACATTTAAAAGCTGTTGCTGGTAGGTAAAGGTTCAGCAAGCCCCAGGTTTTATTTGGCTAATGTGAAGTTTCTTATAAAATCTGTGAATTCTGTGGTAAGAGATCTTTGATCTTTTACTGTGTCAGGATTTGGTCAATATTGTGTCTACAAACTATACAAATTTGTAAACTACAGCTGTAACACCATAGTGTCAATGTTTGCTTTTAAAGTGCATGGGTTTTGAAAATACATGCAGGTATGTTTACATACAGTAGGTAAAGACAGCAGATAGATTTAAACTCCATGAAGGAAGAGCAAAAATAAACCTGAGATAGTATTTATATATTTTCTTTACATTGTGGCTTAGTCTCTGTTTCCTTGATTAGAAGTGGGAGAGGTTCTCTTCCATCATGTACTCTGTCACCGAAAATAGTTTCAATCTAAAGTAAAATAACAATTTTTAAGATTTTTATTTTTGTGAATGTTTTGTCACAGATGTAACTGAAGCTTGAAATACTAATGTCCTTTACAGGTGGTGTGCCAAAATAGATGAATAGTGTTCTATGAGCTTTACAGATGATAATCTGTCTACCAGGGACAGAATTCATTAGGAAAGTGATGGGGGTAATTAGAATGAAGGACAGACTTGCAGAATTGGGAGACGTTTGTTATTAAGAGCCCTATAAAAATATTTCCTTCTGTAAACACAGCTGCTGTATGAAATGTTATTTTTAGATATATTGTAAGTGTCATATAAATGTCTAATTGACAGCTGAGGTATTGCAGAATGTAATCTGTGTGCATAGGTCAGGAAAAGAAAGTGATAATTCAATGATGAGATTGTTTCTGACGCAATAGTCACAAATTCAAACTTTATGTATGCCTCTTGTTTGCAGATTTAGATAATATGTACTTTTTCTTATAGGACTTAAATCCTTCAGAACATTCTTCCTTCCCATAACGCTGGTTACAGCTTCACCAGGAGGCTGTTTAAAACACTGAGTTAGTTGTTTGTGGAGGGGAACAGATCAGTGTATTTCCCTGCATTTTCATGGCCAGTCCTAACATAAAAGCCTTCAGCTGACCGTGTGTAGATGGCAGCATTTACCTACTTCAGGTAATGGGGAAGATTAGTTCTCAGTGCTGGAATAAATATTCTTAAAAATTAATACATTTTTATAGAAAATAAAAGGATAAAACCCAGTTTTGACCTAATGACTGAAATAAATTGTGTAAGTGAGCAGGAAAAGGATGCATATGCACCCCTGATGGCCTCCTTATGTTTGCTGGAAAGACAGCTATGGGGATGGAATTTTTTCTACAAGGAAAAAATCAAAAGCACTGTCTGTCTTTGAGGGTTTGGCTATTTGGGCTAAAAAAAAGGGCAGTGCTGGGTGTTGGTGTGTCCTGATGAGAAGCATGGCCTTGGGACCTTGCCCCTTGGCTGTCATGCCCACAGCAGTGGCTTGCCTTTTCCCAGAATAGCATTGCTATCAGTTTGGGTCTCGTCTGAGCCTCTTGGTTTTCACTGTGAAAAATCTATCTGAATTCTCTCTGAACTGTTTTCACCTGTTTTGAGGTTCAACTTTTGTATGAAATGGCTTATTTCTTGTTATTCAAATTTAGTTTCAATAACAAATGTGTGTAATACAGAAATTCATAGAGATCTCTCTGTAGGATTTTTCTTATTTAGAAAAAATCTTGCCATGAAGTCCAGCTTTTGGACAGCTATGATGCAGTTTTTGGAAAGCAAACATGATCTGGTGCAGAGTTTGAATGCCTGGCAAGCACTGCATAAGGCAGCCCTCTTCATTTTACAGCACTGTGAAGACTTTTAAAGGAAGAATTCAAATTGTGTTGCTATTTGCTTTTGACCTAGTTTATTCCTCAACTCTGTAACATGCTTATGGTCTGTTAAACTACTGTTAGTTTTCTTCCTATCACCTTGTGCTAAGCAATCCCATCACAAGCAGTATTTCCTGTGCTTGTAGCACATGTGGCAGGCAAGGAGTCGGTACATATGTGATGCTGTGAGAAATGCTCTGTGGTGGTTGTAGGGTCATCTTTTACTCTAGAAAGCTGTAGACTCAGACTTAGCCTAGGACATCACAGGTCAAATGATGAAGCAACATTTATTGTGTGCTAGCAAGGATCACAGTTCAGTATTCTAACTTCTGTAAACTCAGGAAAAGAACATACAGTGCAGACTGCCTCTGCCCCAAGGAGTTTGCAGTATAAATAAAATAATCAGAGCAGAGTGCCCTGGGGAAAGCAAAAAGGAAATACCAAAGATTAAAAAAAAAAAAACTATCTTCAAATTATTATTGTTGACTCATATTTCTGGTTATTATATTAAATGTAAAATAAGAACAAAAACAATACCTGGAAACCCCACAGTGTCCAAAAGTAGGAGGAATCTCACTCTACAGGGTTTTAGTATTGAAAGTTTTTTATAAGAGCCCATGACTTTGCAAGTTCTGTAGCCATAAGGATTGGCAGTGAAGCATAGTAAAGTAATAAAAGGGCAAGGCGTGGAGCCAAATACTTCTGTTTGTAATTGTGATGGTGATGTGCAGAGCAGCAGGAAGAGCAAATCAAATGCAGATGTTTTTTGTATGAGATCTTGACTTTTATTGGTGATAGTGTTCAAGGTGGTGTTGATACTGGAATATCTCTGAATAAAGGCTTGGGTTATCCTGCACATTGTGGATGGTTCCGTGCTGCAGCCTAAAGCTTCATTTTGGTTGCTTCTCAGTTTTCTCACTGAGGTCTCTACCAGGTTGGTCTTATCAACTGCTGGCAGTAACTGTTCAGCTAAACTGCTTCTTGAACTGTTGTAGAACTGTATTGTGGAGTGCTTTCCAGCATGGAGACAGGACCTGGTGTGCCTTCGTTGGTCCTGGCAGTGGCTTCTTCTGCTGCCTCCCTTCCAGCGCTGCAGCATTTCCTCTCGTTGCTGCCGAAGTTGCTTTTATTACCCTTTAAGCCCTCTGTTTTTCAGACATGCAGGACAATTTATTCTTTATCTCTTCATGCTTTAAGATTATTTCCATATCATTTCTCCCAGTCTTCTTTTTCTAGACTGATTCTCAGCTCTTTCAATATCATTCAGTTGGTGGATCAAGTTTAGTGATGATGGTCATCATTGCTCCTCTCTTCTAAGCTGTTTCCTTTGGATCTACACTGTTACTGGATTTCTGCACTGCAATTTAATCCATGTTCTGTAGCTAACATGGACGTATAAGTAGCAGAACAGAAAGATTATTTCTTATGCCACGTACATGGCACTCCTGGTTTTATGCCGTAGCATGTTGTTTGCCTTTTCTACAGCTGGGGCATGTTATTGGCTTGTGTTCCGATGGGAAGACCCCCTCTAATAGAAAGACATGACGTGTGTGGCTTTTCCCCTATATGCATGGTCTGTTACTCCACCACTGAAGGAAATTAGGTCTGGTTTATGGAGTTGACTTTCTGCTGTTTTTAACTCCTTGTTGCTTATGAACCTCAGCCTTAGCTGGTAATTAATCTGCCTACTTATATACAGATATGTAACAGTTAAATATTAATTAATATATTAATATTTAACAATTAATATTAATATATATTAATGACAGTGGAATAAAAGTAGCAAGGTTAGGAAGGGACAGTGGTACAGTCAGCAGAAGGAGATCAGTAGTGTTTTGGAGAATTGTACCTTCTGTACACAGGGACAAGGGGAAATGACTTTAAACTGGGAGAGGATAGATTTAGACTAGATACTAAGATGTTCTTCCTGTGAGGGTGGTGAGGCACTGGACAGGTTGCCCAGAGAAGCTGTGGCTGCCCCATCCCTGGCAGTGTTCAAGGCCAGGTCAGACATGGCTTAGAGCAACCTGCTCTATTGGAAGGTGTCCCTGCCCATGGCAGGGTTTGGAACTGGGTAAGCTTTAAGGTTCCTTCCAACCCAAACCTCCTGTGATTCTGTTGTACTGTTCCTAGTAGCTGGAAGAGGAGGGAATGAATTGTGGGTGAAGTTGGGAATGATAATTCAGGTGATCTTTTCTTCTTGTTTCCCTAAGAAAGTGTCAGACCCTGCAAATCCCACATTACAGTGTGCAAATAGGTGAATACTCTGCTAAGGAAAGCAGTATTAGACTCCTCCCATGTAAGTCAGATTTAATTATTACTGTTACATTCATAAACCCATAGTCATGTTAACCTGTTTATAACTCTGCTGCTGCATTTTGAGCGAGCTACAAACAATGGAAGAGGTCTCACAACATTTTCCAAAAAATGGGATATATTGGCAAGTAGAAGTTTTACTCCTGCTGCCTCAGTCAGATGAGAACACAGATAGTACAAATTGCAAGCCTAGCAAAATATTTGGACCTCCTCCACTTGGTTCACATGGATTTTTGGCAGAGCTGAGACTGAAACTGAGATAAAAGCTCTCATTTGCTAGCCAAGAAATAATCTCAGGAGTGGGCACCTGGGGGTAGGGGAGCAGCATTCCTGCAGGATACCACTTGGCATGGAGCTGGCAATGGAGAATAAACAGGTGGTCTCTATTAAATACCAGAATAAATTTTACCTTCTGTTTGAATTCATCTTTCTGAGACTTTAGGCTTTGAGGATATTCAGTAGCTTTCAGCTTTGAGATATGTTGCATTTCAGACTCCTACTGAAATAACTCAGTTATCCATCCCTCCTACAGAGATCTCCCTGCATCTGGTCAAGGTCTGCTCTGAACTAAGTGTTAGTTTGAGACCTTCTTCCTAATATATCAGGGAGGGTTAATGCTGAGAGCTCTTTTTGGTTCAGAAGGTGGCACTTAGCTTTTCTTTACCCTAACAGAACAAATTCTGAGGAGACTTTTTCCTAAAGTGTGCTTAGCAGAATATTTTTTTTTTTTATTAAATATTTGTTTGTAAAATACCATTGTTAGCCAATGAATACTTACGCTGAAGGTCTCCAGCAGAGATTGTTCTTTTGCTAATACATTCCTGGAAGGTGGCTCTTCCAGTTTCATACAAACCTTTCTGTATTTGGAAGCATAAAGCCCAGTCCTAGTACACACACCTTTTTTAAACTAAACTTTTGTCCAGTGGATTATTAACTTAGTCCCATCAGTGGCTTCATATCCACTACATGAACTTAATATATTCTTTTCCACTTTGCCTGAAGAAGTGTGAGGTGATGTCTGGTCATGTGTTTATTTATTGTTATTGTTTACAGTGCTGGTGCACGCAAGCATATGAGAAGGTTTAAGAGCAGATGCTACAATTACGGAATTACAAATGTACTAATTCTTGTTTTTAAGATGTGCATTGATAAATTGTTAGGAATTATATTTACCTTTTGTTTTTGGTTTTGTTTTGTTTTGTTTTTTTAAAACTGTACCCTGTAATTGCAGATGTATGTCCCAGTAGGATCTCCTGAGAGGATCGCTCACCTTAAATCACTGCCCTGAATCTGCTGAACTCTAAGACTATTTCTGCTTGCAAATGCAGTAACAACCTGGGGTTTTTTTGTCTTGTGCGTCAGCTCTGTAGAAGTTATCTAGGTTATTGGAGCATTTGGCACTTGGCAAGCCTCACCAGGCCTTGCGCCAAGTAAGACATACAACTTTTTTTGCTGTAGTGCATAAATTGTACAAATAAGAAGGTTTTTATGCCTACAGGAAAAAAGCACGTCGATTGAAATTCTTAGTCATCTTTCCTTAGTCACATTTTAGAGAAATGAGATGGTATCATAGCCATTGTACAGTGTTAGACAATGTGCAGGGGCCTGTGGTAAGAGTAAAATAAATCTTTTTAGTTGGCCTTATTTTGTTACATGGTTTTTGTTCATGTTTTCTCTTTTGTAGCAGATGACTAACATAATGGACTGCTTTCTGTCATAGCTATTGAAGTCAATAGGATTTACACCAGTAGGAATTTTGATGTAATTTAATTATGATTTCAATACCAGGAAATAAGCTCAAGTTTAGAAGTCAGACGTTTAAGAGCTGCTCTGTTTCTGTGTAGTATGATGATATTATTTGTCAAACTGATTATTGAATTTGTGATGTTAATGGAGTTACTCTTAATAAAGTTCACTCATACATGTACTAAAAATCAGAGGAGCTGAGTTGTCTGCCTAACTATGTCTACATAACATAACTGAGTTACGTCTACATAACATAAGGTAGAAAATTTGATAAGTTCCTACTGTATGAACTGTGGTACAGAAATCTTAATTAGGAAGTACTACTGAGGTTGGGGACTGTACAGTGATAAAGTGCAGCATATGATATGCTTTCTGTAATGATTTTATCATCTTCATACACAGCATATGCAAGTGCAGCAATGCATTTGTAATGTTGTAGCTGTGTTTTAAGTTAGAGAACTGCAAATACTGGAAATCACAGTTTGCAACACATTCCCTAATCTGCACAGTACATAGCTATTAAAAAGATGCTATACACTGAGCCCAGGAACTGTAAGTTTAAAGTTCTTCAAGCTCTTACTGAAATACAGTGGATAAATATGATTTTAAGGATCCTTGCATATTTCTAGTGATCTCTGAGGCTAAGTAATGACAACATGCTTCATAAGCTGTTTTCTCATACTGTTCTGACATCTGTGTTGTTTTACCAGGGACTGCAAGAAGTGTAGGAAAATACTTTTGTCTAATGTTTATGGAAAAAGGATGTCTTCATATGTGTCAAACTACTTTAGGTAATTATCTGTCAGTAAAATAATAAGTTAGAATTCCTATTTGCATTTCTACTATTAATTACTGCTCATCAGCCTGAAAAAAAAAGTTGGGGCAGCAGGTTCAGATTTATCAGAGGTGCCAACAGGACTTTTACACCCCAGGTATATGGTTTGTATCTCCTGGGTGTGGGAGCACCCTGAGACCCCAAAACGCTGCCTGAAGGGATGTCAGAGCTGTTGGGTTCCACTGGTGACTCTGATGGTCCCTTCTGCTTGATTGGAGCCCACCATGTGCCCTGGAGTGCCATGCTGTGGGTGTGGGCTTGCCAAGCCCCACTGGGAAGCTTACTCTGCTTCGTGAGGTTTTTCTTTGTAGGATTCATTTATTTATTTATTTTTCATTTGCTCGATTTTCTCTAAGGGCTAAGATGGGAAAAGTTTAAAAACTGACATAGGGTGTAATTACTGTAGGCCTCAGTTATGGCTTTGATGCTCCCCAACATGAAAGGTATTGCTATCTGAAGCCTAATTGTGGGGGAAATGAAAGGAGTTTGATTTGCCTGGTTCCCTTCAGCTCTGGGTCAAACCAGAGTACTCACAGACCTGTGATGACTGGCATCACTTCAGTACATACAGTAGAGCTTTTTGGAAACCTCCTGCCTGCTATGATCTGAAATTATGGCATAAGGGCAGCAAGACTAATGTTGCTGGTAGTTACAAAGAAAGGAGGAGGAATAACGTAGGCTAAAAGTAGCTGGACAAAATTAATACTGAAAAAAAAAATATCTTAAACCTGCTTAATCTTGAACCTGCACCTATCTTTAACAATGTTCAAACAAACAGTTTTAGACAGGAAGAAAGTTAATTTAGCTAAGCATTCAACTACTAAACATAAATACAATTATTGTTTATTCTGAATTCATGCAAGCTATTGTAATCATTAGTAACCTTAATGCTTGGCAAAGCACACAGTCGCCCTTATTTTACAATACTTACTGAGACAAGTGGGTAGGCAGTAAATTTCTTGAAGTATAACCTGTTGAAGAAAAGCACTTGCAAGGATTTGTTGGTTTTAATTCGCCTCGTGAAAACAAACTGTTAATATTTTTTTCTATTTGCCTTTATATAGTGTCATCTCTCATATGGCTTAGAAGTCACATTATGTCAGTGCTCCAAGTGTAAAGTAGATAGGTGGTGTGTCTCATGGTAGCTGGTTCTTAGTTACCTTCACTTCATCATTTTCAGTGTATAAAATAGGTTAGAAAGTGTACTGCAATTGCAGCTGTATTGTTACCTCAGAATACTAGCAAGTTGCACCTGCTTTTTAGTAGTGGAGGAGACTGGCAGAGCAGAAACTTCTCATGAAAGCTTTCTGTTCACGCTGAAGCATGACTGTTGAAAGCAAGGCTGATGAGCATTAAATGCCGGAGAAGAGTATCCAATGATTTCGATACAGTATAAATTAATAAGTTCAAATATGGCATGACCAAAGTATTTTTTTTTTTTGTTCTGAAATTTCTAGCTCATCATTGTAATGTAATGGCGCAGAAAATGAAGAGCAAGTGACATCAGAGTCACACCTTCTTTTTTGACCAGTGTGTTGTGAGATGTGACATTACTGGGGATGCTTGCTGATGACTCAGTAGACTAAAGATGCAGGGATTCAGGGTGGTACACTACTGTGAGCCAAGTGCTGGAAAAATTGTTAATCTTCCAGCTGCCTCCTCCTTACTTCATACCTCCTGAGCTTCACATCTGTCTTTCCCAGTGGAGAGAAATGACAAGGGTGAAGGAGATGGTTCCAGTTGCAGTCAACTCAGGTGAACTTGTGAGTTCTCTATGCTAATGGCTATTCTGCATTTGCACAGAGCTTCAAAGTTAAATCAACTTCCATAGGCATTCCCAATTTTTTCAAGCCACATGGGACTGATGGACAACAGGGCTGTAAAGGACTGAGCTTTATAGGAAGCAAGGCCTTGTGACTTAACTATAACTTTTCAAATTAGTACATTCTTTCCTTACCACGAGAACTTTTTTCCTTGGATGCATTGCTTTGAAATTGACATCCATGACTTTTTTCTAGCAAATAAATAAACTGAATAAAGTTATCCAGCTTCTCAGCCTCAGCCCTGTCCTGACACTCTTCTGAGCATGAGCACAAGTTTGTTTTCTTTCTTGCCTGGCAGCAGCTCGGACCCCAATTTGGCTGTTCATTATTTTTGTGTGCATGTTTCTGTGGGCTGTTACTAACAAGACTGGAGTTCTACTGCGGCCTCAAGAGTGTGGGTTAGCAAAGATGGTTAAAGCAGTGGTGAGCTCCATTGCTTGATGAAGTCCTCTCTGTTGCATTAAAGGGATAACGGACTGTAAAATGTAAATGCCACAGCTAGAAGAAAGAGACAGATTTTTTATAGCATTTATTAATGTGAGGCAGACTGTAGGTTCTGGCAGTCTAGATGGGGAACTGTAATGTTTCTTCTGGTTTTTCTCATTAATTTTGACAATTTTGAGGTGCTTTCATTTCTGCACAAAGAGGTTTCAATTAACCCTTCAAACTTGCCTGTATCATAGGTTTATTTTGGTTCAAATACAATAGTCTGCGCAACACATGCAGAGAGAAAGGTATTAACCTTGCTGGAGTCTCTCCGGATTTGTTTTGGGGGTAACTAAAACCAGAATGTGCATCTAGTCATCAATTAGCATTGCTACAAATATTTCTCCTTCATTTCTTTTTACTGTTGTTATTTTAACCTGATTACTGTAATCATAACCTGTAACTTTCTCCCTGAAGCATAGTGCAAATACAGCATTTTGCACACCATTTCATATTGGGGAATTGCCATAGCCTGGCTGGAGAGTGTATGTGAATTACTGGTTTTCAAGAAGTAAGAAAGTTGTGTGGTGTTTGGTGATGCCTGTGTAAGGAATATGCCTGAAAAAAAAATGCAGAGGTAGTAGCTATCAGGAAGATGTTTTGAAAATACCAGCAATCTGTAATTCATAATCTTAAGAAATATTTTGAGACAAAATACAGCATCAACAGATGGCACACAGCAGGGTGTGTGTTATTGATTCATAAAGGAAAGGTAAAGGTGGCTTTAAACAGGCATTTAAATACTATATTGAAAACTTTGGGAATAAGCAGATAGAAACCACAAAGCAGGGCAGTGTATCTAAAGAGAAATTTATATTAGTATTTGTCAGGATGACAACATAAATGCATTTTTTTAGGTCAAATGTGCAGATAGTCAAAAGCAACCTCAAGTATTTGCTTCTGTTTCAGAAAATAATTTCCTGGCTATTTTTAATTTCTGCATCCTTAAGTCTCATTTTAATGAATTTCTGGTCATTTGCACAACTAATGCTAATGATGAGTTGAGAGAGTTAATGATGAGGCTGAGAACCAGGCTATGTATTTACTGTATTTATTCCCATTTCAAGCTTTCCATTCCTTGCCTGCTTCCTGATCAACTTGCATTTATTGCTTGCTACCAAATGCAACAGGTGAGTGTATTTCTACAACACTGTAGGAAAAGAACAGCTATCAAAAATCCCCCGGGGAAAGCTATTTTTGATTAAG
This sequence comes from Psilopsiagon aurifrons, assembly GCA_025447955.1. Lineage (NCBI taxonomy): Eukaryota > Metazoa > Chordata > Aves > Psittaciformes > Psittacidae > Psilopsiagon > Psilopsiagon aurifrons. The sequence continues at coordinate 41,677 of JAOEHY010041850.1, forward strand.
CTGACCTGGAAGGTTAAGACATTAAGAGTTACAAATGTAATTGTAACTTGGGCCATAGTGTAGATGAGGGACTGGGTTTTTTCCAGCTTGTCAGGTGCTTAACTTTTGCCACACAATATTTGCAGAGGTTTTTAGAATTTAGGACTTTCATTGTATCCATTATGTCCAGTATAGATCATGTGGTCGTAAGTCACTAAATGCTGAATTCACACAGAGTTTTCAAAAATGCTAATGGTCTACCCCACTTCTTTTTTTTGTTCCATTACACAGTAGTAACAGTTAGCAGTAATGGTATCTATGTTTAATCATGGCTACGAAGCAGAAAGATTTAGATCCGTTCAGATCCAGGTGGAGGTAGAGGCTCAGGCTCTTGTGTGTTATTTGGTATGTGACGATATCAGTTAAGATGCTAGATATTGCTCAGGAAAGCAGTCAGTTTGCTAGTGGATTAACTGAGCCAGTTCTCAAAAAGTTTTTGCTTTGATTTGTTTCTTCAAAGGGTGCTTGAAGAATACAAACTGAGTAAATTGTGAAAAAACACTGCAAAACATTTAATGTATTCTGAACTTGTGTATGCCTGTGTACACAGATTTACTTAATAAATGGCGTAAAAGTGTAATAGGGTGCACAAACTGGGATTTTATTTTGTTCTATAAATAGAGAAGCTCGACAAACTTCCATCAGCTTGATTTTATATGTATTTGGGGAGCAGGGGGAATTTTAGCTAGCTTTTTTCAATGCTGTGGTCATCACTGTAGCAATAGACAGGGAATAATCTTTGACCATGTGGTAGGACCTTTCTGTGGTAGTTTTATAAATCTGAAGTTACTGTATGATTAATTTCTTTTCTTTCTGCTGCTTGCAAAATATGGATTTTCAAATTGTGGTGATATAACATTTTTTAGGTGATGTACCTCAGGATTCCAAAATGAGGATACTGTTTATCTTATCCCTTGAAATATTTTCAGTATTAATAGCAGATTCTGCTTCTCTGTGCTGTAGTTTGGTCGTTTGAATAACCAAAATAATAACTGCATTATACACACACTTCTGGGGGGTTTCTAGGGGCTGTGAAGTTTCTTGTGAGACGTTTCTTTCCACCCTTCATTACTAGTGTCCACACAGCTTTTGCATTATGCCATAATCATTTGCATTTCACCGACTGTGAAAATGGGGAATGGTAAGGGCTTAGGCCAGCAGCTGTATCTGCCATAAACTGCAGTATACCAGTCAAATCACCTTATTTCTCTGTCTCCTATTATTTTTTTTTTTCCTGGGAAGACAAATACAGTAATCATTTCACTACTATGGAGATGTCTTTAATCACGTTTCAGAAGTCTGCTGGAAGTTTATAGTAGGCAACTATTGATAAATGAAGAATGCAACATTATTAACTCCTTATAAATGCTAAAATAGTGCTTTTCAAACTGTGTTTCTAGATGGGTATTTAAGTTTTCAGTTATAAACTCTTTCTAAACGGAGCATCCACACCTCTGTTTCCTATGCAATTACTTATAGTAGCAGTGTACTGTAAAGGACACTATGATGTCTTTGAGGCGTAACGCTTTCCCAGTTGTCCTGTCACCAACTGCTCATTATGAAATCACATTGCTAATTAAGTTGTCACTGTTAAACCTATGAGCTAGCAGAGACTTCTGAGTTGCTGGCATGGAAGGATCAAATGAGACTGAGATTTGGATATTTTCTGTGTTGGTTGGGGAAACAGTTCTAAAAAGTAGGGGGGGAGAGCAGGGGTATGGATATGCAGCATTGCTTCCTAGACCTCTCCGTGATGCTCAGGTTTGTTGCTGTAATTTTCTTATGTCGTGGTTTAAGCCATAAATCAGCCACGCAGTTTGTTCACTCACTTCCCCCTTTTTCTTCCCTCTGCTCATGGAGGGATGGGAAGGACAATCAAAAGAATGCAGCTCCCACAGGTTGAGATAAGAACAGTTTAATAACTAAGGTATAACACAAACCACTACTGCTACCACCAATAATAATA
>JAOEHY010041851.1:0-11758 GCA_025447955.1 Psilopsiagon aurifrons
TCTCTTGTCATTATTATTACTAGTAGTAGCAGTAGTGGTTTGTGTTATACCTTAGTTACTAAACTGTTCTTATCTCATCCTGTGGGAGTTGCATTCTTTCTATTGTCCTTCCCATCCCTCCAGGAGCAGAGGGAAGAAAAAGGGGGAAGTGAGTGAATGAACTGTGTGGATGATTTATGGCTTAAACCATGACAACCAAAAAATGTTCCTTTCTTTGTCACTCCTCTTTGCTTTCTAGCACCTGAACTTTCTTGCACCCTGGTATTTCCTGAGAAGAGTAATGTCATTGTGTTGCTTAGCTCTAGTACTTTTTTCTCTACTGTTGGCATCCTGAGACTTTTGTGATCACAGATTGCAGAAAAGGAAATAGAATTATTCTGAGTATAGTCATCCACAGGTGACAACATTTATGATCTGCAGTGTTAAGTTTATCTCTGGAAAGCTGATCCTAAATATGTCTGTGAATTGCATAGAAGTTTGAGTGTAATGTAAAAACATTTCAGGAATAGTTTGGTGCAAGATTTAGCTCCTAAAATACTTCTCCTGCATGTTGTCTGTCTTTCCAGTCTGAGCTGCAACCAGCTGGTTTTCATCCAGCTCACTGTTTCTGCCAGCTACTGAGAGCAGTTGGCACCATCTCTGTCTATCTCATACAAGAAAACAGCATAAAAAAAAAAGATATAATCAGTATGCTAATAATAATATTTATAGCCCAGGCTCATTAAATGATCATTCCCAGTTTTCCATCAAAGTTGAACTGGACTGACAGACTATTCTGACCTTACAGGACCTTGTTTATTTGGTTATTTAAGAAATACTTAACAAATTCTGTCTGCTAAGATCAGTCTAAGGATTAGCTAATATAAGGATGAAATATCCTGTATTGGCTATATCAACATCCATTTGAACCAGCAGCACACCACTGCAGCCAGGCCAGTGCTCCCCACCCAGTGGGTGCTGATGGCTTATCCAGCACCATTTATGTCTCACTGGTGCTCCCTCAGGGTCTTCCAAACCTCTTTCTGTCTTCCTGAGCACCTCACACTGATCAAGCTTTCTTGTTTTGAGCCGTTTCTTCAATATGATGCTGTTGAACACTAGCAACACCAGGCAGCAATGAGATGCTCCTGTGATCATCTCTACACTTCTCATCTCTTGCAGATAGACCCTATGTCACTACAATTAATACTTTGTTTTCATCATTTTATTCTATATTCAGAGGTCTTCTCCTGTGCAGTTAATTGAAGGGCCACCAGCAGCCTTCTCCAGCATCCTTACTTCCTTTCTCTGCCTAATCTTTATGCCACCAAGTCTTCTTTTATTAAGAGGTTATTTATGGAAGTCTATTGCTTGTTCTTAAGACCAGATGAAAGCTCTTCACTCTTATCTCTTCTTGAGCCTACAACACACAGCAGGTATTGAGTGTGATGAATTTGCTAGGCAAGTTGTTGTCCCATTCTCTGCGAACTCCAGAAAATACTTCCTCTGTACCCAAAAGTTAGATGGCCACCATTTGTTCTGTTTTCTTGATCACTTTATAAAAGTGCCAGTGCCGGTCCATCTTGCCTAAATGAAACTGGAAGAAAAGATTTTTGAGATTTCTCAACAGAAATTGTTCAAAACCACTCACAGAAGATATAGGAAAGAAATCTCTGATTTGTGATACAGCGTAGCTTGGGAGGCTCACTATGATTAACACAATCTATCCTCCTCGTGTTAGAGTGGCTGTGCCATCAATATTTGAAAGGGCACAAATCATCTTCCAAAGATGTGATTCTGTGAGTAAATTTTGCTCCCACTCAGTTTGAGTGGGTTGCAAATATATTCACATGTTCTTCATCACAACTGAGCAGCAGCAGCAGTATGTATTCCTTTTAAAGGAAGCTGGGATGAAAAAAGCTGCCTCTAAAAAAGGCAGATTAATCTCTTGGAAACTCCCTACTGGAACATTGTAACATTAACTGGCAGTTTCCTCGATCCAGGTAATTTATTCATGAAACTTATGGAGGTTAATCAAAAGTTCATATAATTGTAATAAATAGAATACATAATGGACTAATCATGCAATTCAAGGCATTTTGTAATTTATTTGAAATATCAGATAAAAATAACTAAGAGGTGTGCCAGGAAGCCAGCAATAATTTGGAAAGTGATGAGCATAGCATGCCTGCTGAACTATGAATAGATAACGTAGTGTCTAAAAGTATATAGATAAACAGCAAGTATTTCACAGGTGTATACTTTTTGAAGGCTTTAAAATTGATTCTAAAACTCACATTGCCACCTCTTGTACAATCTGGTCTCCAGTGGAGCCCTTCAGCAGCAGGGCACTGAGGGGTCATATGGTTAGGATCTGAGAGGCCTTAGGAAAAGGGGATCCATTTGTTCCATCTAAAGATGAAGCAAGCACATTAATCAGACAGCATTCACAAACAGTGTATTACTATAGCCAATTTATTCTTTATTTTGAAATAAATTTAGAGGGAATATTAACTTTTGAGCATTAATGCATGTTTCTTTGAAAAAAGCATTCTGATTTTGACTCTTCTTGGGGTAAAATATAAACTTGTGTGTTAATGGTGTTTATCTGGACTTAAATGGTAAGTGCAGGATGAGGATCTACTCACCCTACCAACTGCACCCAGATACCAAATATGTAAGCATAAAATAGACATTCATTGGTTTGCTTTTTCTTTACCCAGGAAGGATTTGTTAAAGAATAATGACAGAAGCTATGCTATAGGAACACTCTTAGGTTTAGTGTTCAGTGTTCTTTGTGGCAGAAAATAATTATATGCCATATACGTACTCATGAAGACCCACAAAGCATGCATTTTCTCATGAATACATAGATAAAACTATAGATATAAAATAACTATAAAATAAGTATGTGTACATATGTAGGGGTGTGTTCTGAGTGATGACAGGTGACTGAACAGTGGCACAGGTTGCTTGGGGAAGCTGTGGAGTCTCCATCTGGAGATGCTGGATATACTCGAATTCTTTCTGGAGGTGTTCCTGGGTGGCCTGCTGTGGGTCACCTGCTTGAGCAGGAGGGTTGGACAAGATGAGTCCAGGAAGTTCCTTTCAACCTCAACCATTCTGTGACCATGTGAAATTCCACATTTGAGAAAAATACATGCTTTACTGGGGGGAAATACAGTATTTGAAAATGGCTTATGTGTTTTCCTTATTGGAAATGTAATTTCATACTTGGCTTCTTGATAGCTATTCAATTTTAAAGAAAAATTTTTCATTTTGCATAAAAACTTTGTATGGGCATTGAAAATAAAGCCATTTAAAAATTAAATAGTCTAATACAGTGCCTAAAAACATGTTTTCTAGAAAGTAAAATGTCCAGTTCTAAAAACAAATCCCCAGGCAGTGTCAGCTTCAGAGAGGGTGAGGATATATAATTCAGTTTCCTGAAAAATCATAATTTTCCCAGGATACAGAATTGAATACCCTAATAAGGGGATCATACAAAAAGAAATATTAAACATTTCACAGGAAAGCATTTTTCAGACTTTGGTTTGAAGGCTTTCAACTCAACAGTTGCTTTAATCAGTTTAGTCAATTATATTCGGGGAAACACTTCAAAAGCACAAGAAAATTTCATGTTATGCCTTGTAAGTGATGAATGACTTCTAGGATCTGCTCCCTTCTTAAACCCATACAAAAAAGATGAAAAGATTAGCACTTCCCATAGCACTTTCACTTGCCAGGATTGCTTTGAAAGCCGTATGTAAAGTATGGTAGATTTTAAAACTAAAGAGGCTACTGTGCAGAAATTAATTGATGGCCTTGTTTTGACTGTGTGATAGCAGCAGAAGTAATGAATGTAGACCTTGTTTCAGCATTTTGCTTTCCAGCACCTGGCAGAAAAGTTGGCAAGCTGGATTCTAGCAGGTAAGTGCTTTTTTTTCGAAGCATGCAGGCTTTTTGAAGCAAGTGGGTAAGCTCCTCTTTCAGGCAATCATTTTTTTTTCTTTCTTGTAGGCACTTTTCTTTTCAGGCAAACAAATCTTTTTTCACTCTGTACACAAGCTCCTTCCTTTCAGGCAGGTAAACTTTTTCCTCCCCTCCATTTCCCCCCGGTAAGCAAACATAACCTAAAAGAAAAGGACAGATTAAAGCTGTTTGCCCGTAAAACTCTGCCGCCTTCGTATACTAGGAATTTGTCTTGTAACCTACTTCCTTAACGGCGTTTGCTATTGAGCAAGGACAAACCCCAAATGTCATTTCACGACATTATCCACTGTCAAAACTGGCACTAGCCAGCAGGCCTGCTGGTGGTCACTCACAGATAACAACTGAGGAGTAGGCATAGCAAATGAATTTTTTCCACAGAATATGGTAAGTCAGGGTTGAAGAGTATTGGGAAGGAAGGGTGGGAAAACTTGTACTGCCTCTGTCATGTCTCATATATTCTTGAGACTTAAGTTTGCAGGACTTGTCAATGACTTGTCAAGCTGGAATTCTTCAAAACCACGCCATTAATTGGCATCACAAAAAACCAATGTGTGTATTTTTACAGTACCAGTAATGGACTTATTATTTGCCCACTTCTCCGTTGGCAGTATTCATAAATACAGATATACTGGATCTGTAAGCTGATGGTCTTAAGTGCAGTTGAGTAGGAACTAATGCTGTGGAACTGTCATGTTTAAAAGATTGTAATATTTAAGTGTTGAAGTTTAGAAATCTGAAAATAACAATCTTTTTGTAGGCTAATATCCACCTTTCCACTGAGACCAAACTTTACATGATTACTCCTTGTAGAGGCCTAAACACATTCATCCCCTTTATAAAATACATGGTGCAGTAACAATAAATAAAAATCCGTATCAATGTTGTGCCAAGCAAGTGCTCCTTGCAACATCAAAAGCTTTGCAAGACTTCATTCTAAATCATTCAAGGACAGTTAAAGAACACTGAAAAAAAGGCTAGGTTAAAGACATTGAAGTTGATTGCACTGCAAGAGTCTAAAAATTTAAAGTGACTGTCTGAATCCAGTTTTGAAATTCCTATCACTTGGGATGAAATACTCTATTCATTAAAATTTTGTATTTTAATGGGAGAAAGAAGGTTTTTTTTTTTTTTTTCCTTAACTCACCAAGGTTGTTTTCTCAGCATTTGAAGTATTTAGGCAATTGATTTACATCTATTCCTGAAAGCGCATTTTCTACAGATCATGTAAATGCTTCCAATTTCTTAGGCACAACTAGCTGAACACAAATGTTCTCTGGTAAGAGATACATGCCCTATCTCATCTGCAGGCTTTGATAGATGTCACTTAGTATCATGTCTCCATTTTCACATTTACGCAAAAAAAGCCCAAAAATTAATTTGGTTTTTGGTTGCCTTGACTGGCATCTTCTTTACAGCTGTACACCTCACCTTATTGATATTGCAGCATGCTTGATTTCACATGCAAGGTGTCTGTAGAATACCTCATCATGCTGAGCAGATGGGAGAGGTGCCAGACCTGATGGACATGACTGAGTTTTGTGCAGGATGTCATGATGATCATCACTGCAGTGCTACAGAGGACAGCAAGGCAGCTGTGTAAAGGCCTTAAATAACTTGTTGGATGTCAGCAACGCAGCAAAATATTTTCACTGTACCTTTGAGCACATGGAAGATGTAGTACATTTCCTGAAGAATACCATACATATTTAATTGAGCTCCTTGCCCAGCAAGTCTAACATGTCACATCAGCTCTTACTCAGTGCCCTTACACAAATCTCAGACATTCTGTTTTTTCCTTTACATTATATTCTTGTGCAACAACTGCCTCTTGCTTTTAGTAATTTGCTGCAGTATTTGCTACGGATGCAACAGGTGAAAATAAACAATGCTATGGCTTTTGCAGATGTTAGATAATGTCTCATGTGGGCCTGGTACCTGGAGATGATTACACCTTTTAGTAGATTTACGCTGCCCATTTTATTTCCTGTCACCTGGGGAATAATTATATGCTACCTGACTGCTTTTTCATACTGTTTCATCAGCTATTTCTTTTATTTATGTACAGTGGAACTGTTGGGACCAGTAACTTTTATTTCCTTCATTTGTCAAAATATTTAACTAGCATACTCCAAGGTGAGTCATCATTAAATAATGGTTCAGGGCACTGCTGAGGTTAAATCTGAATCATTATAGTTGTTTCTCTTGCTCCAAACTCCCCAAATCTCCCTTCTGGCAGTGCAAAAACCTTGACAGCTATGGGCTTAGGTCACACCATTTAGTATCAAGGAACTGTCAGATCTTGTTTTCTTTTTGCTATTCTGCTCATTAGTCAAAGCAGATTCTTTTGCTGCAGCAGGTCTGCATATTGCATCCTAACCCAGCACATCCTCAGGAGTGTGATCCCAGGATGATCAACCATACAGGGTGAAAACATCAGTGCTCTGTCACAGGAAACCAACTGTAACATCTTCCTTCATTCACTTACAGTCTGGCAGTTTTGCAGGTAGCTATGACGTACCTTGAGGAATATGCATGTAGCAATGTTCTCCATGGATCGCCAGTACTTGACAGGATGTTGTTTGTGGATGACTTAAATCAATCAAAAACTCATCCATAATTAAAAGATAAATAGAAATTCAGTTATAGGAAAACATGCTTCTATTTCCTTCGTAATCTATTTGTAAAATATATGTGGAATTGGACTAGAGTGTTTTATTGTAACTTTTTAATAAAAGACTGAACAAATTTTTGGGTGCAGACAATTTTGCATGAATAATATTCTAAAAGCATTGCAACACAAAGTTAAACTAAAATCTGCTATTTGAAGTACATGAAGAATCTACCCCTGATGTATCTTAATTTTGGGGTTCTGAATGTAACATACCTGTTTTTCCCTGGGCCCTTGATTCATTCAGAATACTGAATGGACAACAGAAAACTTCATCCAGTAAAGGAAATGGAACAAACAGCTGTTCACTGGTTTGTCTTCACGTTTTATTCCAATCCTCCTCTTCTGCATATGTGATCAGCCCCCATGGGGTACTGCTGCCTAAGGCTCAGGACACACTTAGCTTAGCTTCCCTTCATCATTCAGGCCCTGGGTAATTGTTCAAGATGCTGTGGTGGAGCTGGAGATGTGTTTTCTGGGCATTATTTGGTTGCCCACAACTGGTGCTCACTACCACCATAATTTTCCTTTCTGTTCCTCTTGTCACAGGTAGGATCAGCATGCTCCAAACATATCACTCACTTTTGTCTCATAGCTGTCCTGTAAGGAACGTTCTCCTCATTTTATGGGTGAAGAACTTGCACTTTAATTTCACAACAGCTCATTTTAGGGTTGCAAGTTGAAAAGCCTTCCCCCTCCCAATATTATTATGTTTTGTGAAATTTTAGAATCCTTGGAGCTGATAATCATAACTCATGGTGAGCATCCAGGATCAGGTGAATACCTTCTTAGTGATCATTATGTGACAAGGACCCAATAAAGTGAGAATTAAAGGAGAAATTCAGGAACGTGCTTAGAGAAATGCAGGCTGTCTTCTTGCAGTGCACTTACTTGGTAAACACATTAGGATACATGTGCATTTCTGTAAAGCTACAGTTCAACTACACATTTGAACTGTTGAATTTGAACAAGTTGAACTCGGCTTGTGCGCCCACCACCCAAAAAGTAAAGGAAAATAATAGCAGAAAGTCACACTGCCTAAAAGCATTGGCCAGGAATGAGGAACTGCCTGTTCAATGTGCAGTTATACAGTGTTTTTTTTTCTCTATCTTTCCTCATTGTTTGTCATGCAGGGTTTATTTTACAATGTATTGCAGTAATCCTGAAGTAACAAAGAACCAAAGCGTCACAACACTGTCTTGAGCAAGCTCTGCATTCTGTTGAGCAGAACTGATGCTCAGCAAGGGAAAATGCTGATCTATGACTCCTGCAGTAGCATGGAAGCAGGTAAGATGCACTATTTTTAAAATAAAGGTTTGTTTTTAAAATCACCAAAAAGAATTCTAATAGCCACACTGTTGCACATAGGGTAGGACTAATGAAAATACGGATCAGAAATGTATAGTATGAAGTAAGTAATTTTTTTAAGGACACATAAATGTCTAAAAAAAACGTATTCTAATAAAAATATGATATAGTTTCAAAAATATTATTTTTCAATAACTTATAGCAGCAGGTTTTTGCAAGAATCCATTTTTACTCTAGTAGCAAAATCTTGTATGCTTGTCTTTTTCTGTTCTTGAATATCATATAAAATTATGTCCTTGTTTAAATTTATTTTCAGGTTCCTGAGGTTGGATTCATGTCCTCAGGTTTAAGCTGTCTACAGAGGCCCCCTTACAGCAGACAGGGAAAAGTAAGCAGTTCCATAACATGATTCATCTTATCCCAAGGAAGGTGCCTGAAGTAGGTCAGACGAATCACCTTGGCAAAGTGATTACAGTCCTCCTTTAACTGCACAGGTGCAAAAGCTCACCAAAGGTGTGGGCATCTACTGGACTGTCATCTATAATCAGTAAGATAGTACCTCCATATGTGTAGGGTTTTAGTTTGGTTTTTGTTTTTCTCTTTTCATTTAAATTGCTGTTTGTTACTTCTAAATGATATAAAACAGGGAAGAGGAGTTGCAGGAAGATGTTGGCTAGGATATCAAAGTGGCCTCAGATGTCCTTTTATATAAATGCCAGCACTACATGTAATTGCTTTTGATCACAGCATGATATGTATGAAGAAATGTTAAAATCCCAGTGCTTGCATATTTGGGCAAAAAGAAGGAAATATGAAGAATAGAAAAGCTGCATCGTATGGGCTTATTTTTTATATTTTTCAATAGATGTACTAATCCACAGGCGCAGGTGGGTTTCCTGACCCTGGAAAGTTCCCATGCAAATCCACAGATGTCCATAGGTGATCAAAGGTCAGCCTTAAAGGTAGGCTAGCAAATTTAAAGTAATAGGTGATCCATTCAGCATTTGTGCAAGAACCATATTTGATATGTGAAGTAGTGCTATCACTGGCAAATACATTATAACTGCTTTGCTTATCTCTGTTTCCATGCACCTGTTGATAGACATCTATGGTTTGGTAGTAGTACAACTATCAATAAAAAAGTAAACATGAAAAGTAATATAGACTTGATGGAATCAAAGCCTCGAGATAGCCATGAAAAGGGTGTGTGTATTCTTACCTATTATTGATTCTGTATAAAACAATGCTGGTTAAATATATTTTTTTTTTCTTTCATAAGTATCTGAAGCTTGTATTTCCATTGCTAATCTACTAAACTGCAAAGTATCAGTGAAATGAAAGCAGGATTGGGATTATTAGTACTGTGGCTGCGATTGTGTACTCTTCCAGGCTAACATGCTTTGAGAAATTATTGTTGAAAGAAGAAGCACCATGACCTTTAAAATTGCTTTCTGACTCTAATGATCCCAGAGAGCAATGATGTTCAAACTAACATATTCCTGATTTTTTAAACTTCCTTTTCAGGATTTTGAATAATGTTACTATGGGAAAAGAAAAACCAAATTCATAAATGGATGCAATTCCAGCAAACCATCAAAGATATTATTTCCCTTTCAGTGTGCTTGATCCTAAATTGATCTGCGGAGTAAATATAGTAAATATTTGCCAGGCAAAGCATAACTGATATACAGAAAACACTACATGTATATGCTACATACATATATATACAATACATATATATATGCTACATATATATACTACATATATATATACTACATATATATTAATATATGCTACAAAGGGTTTAGCAACATAATATGTACCAAGTCACTCTTGGAGCTTGAAATTAAAACATGCATGCAACATCCATAAGAATATGGTTTGGTTCTTTTTTCAGCTAAGATTCCTTTCTGAGAAAAATGAGGAATCTTTTCCTGACTGTTGGCTCCCCAGCACTTCCTCTAGCTCAAACCACCATCTGCTCTTAGATGTAAATTACATACACAGTTTAGAATAACTCTTCAGCAACACCTTCAGAATAAAAAGGCATGCTTGCATTTGCTTATACTTTCAAGTGTTCCTTGAAGAGTCATTTTAGGGACCTTCTCACCTTCATCAAAGGTAGCAAAAAGGATAGATAAGTTTTTAAATGGGTCATTCCATCTCCTAAATGAGGTAGCTACATCACAACGCTGGTAAACGTAACCTTCCTCAACAATCTGCCCACAGGCTCCCTTCCAGTACTTACAGCACAAGTTGAAGTTCAAAGGGTCCTTTAAAAGTTTAGCAGTTCATGCAACTTTTTAAAGGGATGTTGTGGTTTAAGCTCAGTCAGCCACACAGCCTCTCTCTCACTCCCCCCCTTCCTCCTCCCTGCTCCCAGGGGGATGGGGAGCAGAAGCAAAAGAATGTAACTCCCACTGGTTGAGATAAGAACAGTCCGGTAACAAAGGTATAACACAAAACCACTACTTCTATCGCCCATAATAGTAATGACTAGGGAAATTACAAGGGAAGAGAATACAACTGCTTACCACCTGCTGACCAGTACCCAGCCTGACCGAAGCAGTGATTTAACCCTTCCAAAAAACTGCTCCAGTTTATATAGCTGGCATGACGTGCTGTGGTGTGGGATACCTCTTTGGTCAGTTTGAGTCAGGTGTCCTGCCTCTGCTTCCTCCCAGCTTCCCCTCCTCCCTGGCAGAATATGAGGCTCAGAGAGTCCTTGGTCAGAGTAAACATTACTGAGCAGCAACTGAAAACATTGGTGTTATCAATGCTGTTCTCAGGCCAAATTTCAAAAACGGAACACTGGACCAGGTACTAAGAAGGAGAAAAAATGACTGCTATTGCTGAACCCAGGACAAGAGACTACCATGAAATAAATAAATTTCAATTTAAAGAAAGGTAACTGTAAATTTGCATCACTTACACAATGTTGCATTCAAAATGCTGTTTACAGTAAGGAAAATAATATGTTATTAGTACCACTGAAATCACTAGAATCAAATTATTGTTAACCCAGCAAAAAAGGGAACAAGAATGCAGTTAGGATTTTTACATGCATATCTCTTTGTCTCTAGCCCTTTTCCTGGTGCCCTGCTCCCCCTTCCCAGATCCTTGGGGCCCTAAACAGAAAGGTTTCACACTGGTGGTGGCAGTGGGGTATCATAACAAGCTGTCAGCATCTGAGCCCCTCACAAGAAGGAGTATTAGATTGTTCATATTGATGGTTTCTTCTTCCTCCCTACAAGGTATGCTCTGGGTCATTTTAATACGTTTGCTAATGTGCTAATTTTGTCCGTCTCAGGTCTGCATTTCTTCTCCATAGATGAATTGCTTATGGGCAGGAATGAGGTCTCTGCGTCTGTGCCCCATTCCTATCCTCCCACGACTGCACTCCTCAGTTTCACATACCCAGGCTACTGCAGCCTTTGCAGATATGTGTTTCATTGCACTGCCTCATTGTGTTAGCAACCTAAGTATCCAGTACTATGCGAGTAACTGCTTGTTACTGCTATGTCTGTATAAACCTATGGTTGTACCACGCAAAGTTAAGCAAAAGTAAAATAAGCTTGCCATAGACACCTGGTCAATAAGTGAAATTGCTGTAGCTCAACCAAGTAAAGCAAAGCTGCAGGTCAGTAGAGGTTCAGACAGAGCAGATCTGACAAGCCTCAGTCCTGAGGACTCACAAATTCAGTATGAAGCTTATGGTTGCTTTATAGCTATATGTCCTGGGTTCAGCAGTAGCAGTCATTTTTCCCCTTCTTGGTAGCTGGTGCAGCACTGTGTTTTTGACTTGTGGCC
>JAOEHY010041855.1:0-15838 GCA_025447955.1 Psilopsiagon aurifrons
CCAGAGAAGCTGTGGCTGCCCCATCCCTGGCAGTGTTCAAGGCCAGGTTGGACACAAGGGCTTGGAGCAACTGCTCTGGTGGAAGGTGTCCCTGCCCGTGGCAGGGGTTGAAGCTGGATGAGCTTTAAGGTCCCTTCCAACACAAACCAGTCTGGGATTCTATGAAAAGCTACTGGAATAGCTGTGGAATTGCTGAGCTGCGCATTCTAACTCAGTGTATTAGTCATTGGCCCAGGCTTCCTAGTCCTGTTTTGAGATGGTAAACAGCAGTCACTGAGGCACCCAACGATGATGTTAATGACATTGCCCAGCTGATGAATTCAGCTGAATTTTGTCCTGGTTGCTCCTTTACGGCTGTCCCATTATTCATGAGTACAACGTCCCCACAGTTTTGTGCAAAATACACTAAGAAATTGTTCCAGCAAAGCATTCAACCCTTGTTGAGTATTTGGGTGGGCTTGTGCTGGAAAACTGTTGATGTCTCCTATCACCCTATAGGAAATTTCCATGACTGTGCAGAAGAGTAAAGGGAAATAAGTGCTATAATAAAGTCTCAGCTTGACCTATAGCATTCCTGGAGGGTTATGCCATGTAAAAAGGTGTAGCTGCCATATTTGCCTTGCCTTTACCTGCCCATGCTTTCAATCTGATCCTTACCTGGCAAAGTAGAGCTGCACTAGTTTCTTTTCTGGGCACTTTCATATCAGGGGAGATAACAAGCTGGATTTTCTCTTTAATTGTAAACTGTAAGTATTTAAACTGCAAGTATTCCATCGCCAGGCACAGATAGAGATTATTTACCTTAAGCTTGTGCTGTCCCATTTGCGTGTCAGTGATAAATTCACGTACCTTACATTATGTGCAGTACATAGTAAGTGCAGCATCTCTTTTAATTCTTTCCTGACCACAACCACCAGTCCAGCCAGCTTCAGCATCACATCTCTATTGTTCTTAGTGTTACTAACAATCAGGCCAGCCTCCAGAGACTCCTCTCTTTTCCTGCACATTGTATGTCTGCAATGCTGAATAATACACTGCACACTCTCTTGCTTTAAGATACCTTCATTTTTCAATCTTTTCTGCTATCTTTATATGTGATATATGATAAAGCTAGGTTTTCCATATCTATAAATGGTGTCATTCCATAAACAGGACATTTTGTCATAAGATATTGCAAGAGACATTCATACCCAGTAAATATTCTAAAGGTACTTCAAAGAACAGAAGGCTGTGACTGAATGGGATCTCAGATTCTTCTGATTCACTCTATTACAATGTACAAAGCCCTTTCCAGTGGATGTTGTGCAAATGGATAGATCTGTGTCAGTTCTTGAAGACCCTGCCTAAGGAAAACTCCTGTTGAACCCAAGCCCTAGGTGAGAAGTGAAGTCTGACCCTCAAAGTCTGTTCAAATAAATCAGGGCTGATTATCAGTGAGTGATGAAATTGCCTTTTTTGCACAGTGATATGTACTCGTTTGGCTGTTTGAATTTTTTGTAGTTACATTCATTTCAGTCATCTTGTTAAATGAAAAACAGATGCCACCATCAAGTATTAAAGCTCACAAAGATGGATTTTCACATTTCTTTTACTGAAGTGTTTTTATCAATAATACACATGAAAAGGGCCTGGGAAGTTTTATTACGTCAATTTAACCACCATAAATCTGCACAGAATACAAAACTCATTCAAATTACCACCTTAAGGCCAACTTAGGAATGATGAAGTGTCATGTTCCAATCCTTACCACAGATTTGGTGAAAATCCTCTTTTTAAACATTGATGAAGTGATCATAAGGGAGTTAGGAATGATGGACATCATTGTGATGGTTTCATTCTGTTCATCCAGAGAAGACAGAACAGCAAAGGCAGACCTGGTGCAAAATTCCCATTGGGGATGGCATGTCACAGGTCCTGACTTGGGCCAGGTAAGAGGAGATGATGTGTGAGCTCTGAACACTACACTGAGCTTTAGTGCAACTCCTGCTTTTGCCTGGGACACATCAGTTTCATAGGTAGTGTACCATCCTCTGGAGGAACCACCATGCAAAAGCGATTTGAGCTCTTGGGAGCAGCCAAAAGGAAGGACACAATCCATGAGTGAGCATATGTCACTGCCCTGGGTTAAATCACAGCAGTCACCAGTCCTCCCCACCACAGAGCATCCCCAGGCAGGATGAAAGCTGCCACAGCACCTTTCTGAAAAGGTAGGACCCTTGATTCATGCAATAGTAGCTGGTGCTTTTAGGCCGAAATCACTGACAACCCTCATTCAATCCCTGATCCATTAGCCAAGTTAGAAGTGGCCACAGATGCTTTCCTAATCCAACCACAGCTTGCATTCTGCATCTCAGCCCCTTTTTACAGGAATCCCATTTGGCTGTGCAATTGCTCCCATCCTCAGACAATTGTACAATTTCCTTTTGTGAATTAGTAATAATAGAAAATAACATTAACTACTTTTGGGATTTTTTTCACCATTATTAATCACTTGCTCCATCAGTCCTTTGGCCTTCCTATGGAGATGGTCAACAATAATGTCATGCAGAAAATTGTTATTTCATTTGAATACTGTCATATGTCCCCTAAAGCTGGTATTGAGACCACCAGTTCATTCCAGAGAGGACACGTTCGATAACAATCAGATGATCATTACTAACTGACTAACTGGTTTATGGAGTCAAGCTAGTGGTCTAGAAGTGAAAGGATTTATTTTTTTGTTTGCCTTTTCAATCTCAACGTCAATCCTTAGAGCCAGAGCTATCCCATTTTTGTCTCTCCATCAAGCTGTGGTTATAATGATTCATCAAGATCGGTTTGAAATTCTTTTTGCTGGTCCTTTGAGACCAGAGGCTTCTTTGTTCTTTAATATGTTCCTCTCCTCACTGTATTTTAGGATGATTCTCTAACCCTGTCTTGTTAAACCTAATTGAGCAGGACCTTAATAGAGGTGACTACATCAAATGTCATGTTTTCCCCTTCGCTGACCAGTACTGTACCCACTTCCAGGAGTTATTCTTTTGCAGAAACTGTTTCTTAGGAAGTATAAATGTTTAGAAAACAAATTAGCTCCAAATGTGACTAGCCACTCACCCATAAGTCATGATTTGCCTGTTTTCCCATGCTTTGTTTCTTGTACCCGTCAAAGGAAAGCTAAAAACAAACTAGATTAAATGTTTTCGCAACATAGCATCAAAGGCTATAATTTTGTCCGCTCACATAATTTAAACAAGATCAGACTAAGTGAATACTTGGAAGGGACCCATTCTAAACTGAGAGGAAAGCTAAGTATTTCAGGAACTGATGGTGTCTGTGCAAGATGGGCAGTTAGTGCTGAAGCAATGCCACAGTGTGTTTTTCAGACAAAATTGTGAACAATTAATCAGTCTGAATAGATCCATTCAAAAGGAGGGAACATTTTGTACACCAGATTTGTGGTTTTGATTAGAAGTGAGATTCACTGACTACAACATATCTTTTTCAAAGTGTTTTTTAAGTGGGGATGTGGTGCTTTCCCATCACTAGATGCTGTTCACGTACATTTTTTTTCCCACTGGCTCTTCTTCTGACTGAAATGCAAAGCTGGTTTCTTGATCCCATGATACTTTTCAAAGTATTAAGTATGCAGCTGAAGAAATACACACCATGAACTAATTAGCCAGTGAAAACAAACCTATTTTTCTGCTTATGAATTATCTCCGCAGAATGTGACTTCTACAAATATGGAAGCTCACAAATCCTGACACTTCACTCATTTACTATGCTAAAAAAGAAAGACAAGAATCCTCTGATTTAGAAGAAGAATAAGGTAGAGCTTAGGGCTTCCCCAAACCTTCGTGATGACTACCAGAGCCCGCAGTGACACTCTGTCCACCTCCTGTGCTAGGGACAGTACCAAAGACAGCAGGTCTTCTCCACAGCTGCTGAAGCCCAGCAAGCCTTTATAGGTCATAGGGCTGTGTTCAAGTAGTGTAACAACTTTAAGCTCCTTCTCGTGTCCAGCAGGCTCATCAAATCAGATATATTACATCCGTTGCACTGGTGTCCTGGTGAGCTATTACGTTACCCAGAAGAACAAATATTCACATTTGGATCATCCAGATGCAAACCCAGGAGCTTATTGCTGAAATTGTGTTTGAAGACACTGAATGGCGTTCTAATCCAGCTATTCTATGATTCTATGAGTCACATTCACTTACGTCTTCTAATAGTTGCCCAATTGCCTATCATACAACATCAGCCTTGAGGTACTCCACTTACATTCTCTGCTTGTAAAAACACCAATTGCTCTGTAAAGGTTAAATACATAATTGCATTTCAGTAATATATTTTTCCTCAAAACGATTCATAAAAATACTCGCAGATAAACCCATTGCCATTTAAACTGCATATAAACATGAGTTTTTAGTCAGGGTGAAATCCTGGCCCCAATGAAATCAATGGGAGTCTTGCCATTGACTTCAGTGGGGCCAAGATTTCTCCCTTGATGCACATGATATATTTTTCCTGACATTTAGCATGATGAAACAGCCCTGGTTCTGATTAGCCCAGGGTATAAATAGTATCAGTCAACTAAAGCAAAATTCAAATCAAACCTCAGGCATCTTTGCTGATGTTGTTTTGCTTTGGAGCGCTGTGTACTAGCAAAGAGACCTGAATGGCTATTTGGAATCAAGGGCTTCATCTGAATCTCTTTCGGTGGATTTTGCTTTAACCCTAAATCAAGGCACGGATAGCAAAGGGTTAGTAATAATGGAGACATCTATTCATATGTCTTGTGACATACATTTTTCCAGAGTGAATTCTTCATTAAAAGAACCCTTGATGTCTCACAGCTTGTTACCAAATTGGGCCTTGACTCTTAACATAATTTAGACGTGTTTAAAATATGCTTCTCAGAAGAGCTGCCTCCACATTTACAAAAATGATATACAATAATATTAGGAAGGAATCTGTCGCCTGTTTTGACAAGTTTTATTTTTTAATACCTTATGAATGAGCTTATGAACGCATTTTAACCTGTTGCTTTATGTTTGAATCAGCTGTACTGCAGGAGGAGAGCAGCACAGCTTGTCTTCTGCAACCATTCAATAAATTGCTTGCACACTGCACAGCAGAAAAAAATATTTCTGATCTTTCCCTAAAATTTGGATTCCTTTTTTTTACACCATGGTGTCATCGGAAAGCAAAATTAATGGAAACACAGTGGCAAAGATTAATAGATGTTAAATCTACAGGGTATCATTGCAATTATGTCATTACTTTACAGAGTTAATCCACAGTTCCTAGGGACTAATTGCGTAGTTTCCCTGGCCCACGCCAGGGAAAGCTATGAGCTATATTCGTAGCACATCTTCCAGACAGCTCCAGCATGGATGGGAACCTGCCAGCAAGGGGAAGACCATCCCTCCAGAGGTGGGGAGGCAGTGGCACTGCCTCGGTGCACTGTGCTCCTCTCCCTGTTCCCTTTATCTGCCTCTGCAGCACATGTGGGGCTGGGATATTTCATGAGACATGATAGAGAATAAGGACCTGCTATTTGCCTGCTATTCAGGCAAAACTCCCACTGGCATCTATGAGCCCTTAAATAGTACAGTATGTTGCAAGTGGAATTGTTTATTGTGTTCAGTAAGAGCCGGCTACAGCCAGCTCTCACTACTGACTCAACTACGCGAAAACTCGCCCTCCTGTCATCCCACACTGCAATGCTCACTGGGCCCAGTTCTGTTTCCACTTAAGTGATGGAATAAATGGAGTCAAGACAGATCCACCATCTCCTTCCTCTGAATCCCAGCGCTCTTGAAAAGCAATGGGAGCGCCTGTAAGATGGAGACAGCGGGCCAGACACTGCGTTGATGTGAAAGCCAGTGTGATTTGCACTGCTTTTACTGCAGCTCACCCTTCTGAAAACCAGCATATCAAAACCATGGAGGAGGTCAAAGTGAATACTGGAAGCAGAAATCGGTCTCTGATGAGCCAAACGGATAGACCATCCCTTACTTCCCTGCTTTGTGCTCCAGAAGCATCACAGCCTCTCACTGAAGATTTCTCCCCAGACATCTGCAAGCATGCAATGGTGGCTGGGATTAGGACTTACAGGTATTGCTGCAATTTAGTTGGCTTTATAAATTCTCCTTGCAGCCTTATTCACACATACCACTTGGGAATTCTCGTTGTATTCTCATTTCAGCAGTGTTAAAATTCATTTGGTATCTTTCTTGCTAAGTGCAGGTAGATACACACTCTTGAGTGAATAGGATATGCTCCACTTGTGAAGTGTAGAAGCAGGTCAATAGACAACTTTCAAAAGGAACCATTTAGGATAATTAAGCAGCACATACACACCAGCAAGAGTTTATTTTGTATTGGAAGGCATGTGGTTAGGGAAACAATAGCAGTTTTTTCCCTGGAGAATGTTAATTAAATTGAACACCCTGGAAAACTGAACTATTCTTACCACAAATCTATAAATCAAACTGTTCTGTTTGCTTAATATAATGCTTTGCTATTCTAGTCACACTGAAGTGGGCCAGCCACACAATGCCAAGATATTTCCATGATGAGCGCATTAGAAGCACTGATTGACTAGAGATCTTATGGATGTAAGGCCAAACCCATATCTCATTTACTCCAGAATAACTAAGATCAAAATCTGGCCCACACTGTTCAGATTAATACATAAATAATATGAAAGGTTTGTGAGTTCTCTAGCAGTTGCATTCTGGACTTGGTATCTGTACTGTACAAACCCTGGCAGCTCCAGTAATGGATCAGAACTTTGCTGTGCTAGGAACTATACAAATGCAGAGCAAAAGGATTTGTTCAGCCTGGAGGAGGGAAGCCTCAGGGGAGACCTTACAGCAGCTTCCAGTGCCTAAAGGGGAGATCAGAAATCCGGACAAGGGGCAATGGCTTCAACCTGCCAGAGGGGATACTGAGATGAGCACTCAGGCAGAAGCTCTCACTGTGAGGGTGCTGAGGCACTGGCACAGGGTGCCCAGAGAAGCTGCAGCTGCCCCATCCCTGGCAGTGTTCAAGGCCAGGTTGGACAGAGGTTAGAACAACCTGCTTTAGTGGAAGGTGTCCCTGCCCATGGCAGGGGTTGGAGCTGGATGAGCTTTAACATCCCTTCCAACTCAAAGCACGCTATGGTTCTTGATTTGTCTTTCTGATTTTTCCAACTATCTTGAAAATACCCATGAGCAGATATTCAACTCTCCTGCTTATCTTACCTGAATGAAAGAGCAACACCCTCTGCCAGGGGATACCAGAGGGCAAGGTCCCCTCAGAAGCTAAAGGGGCTCTTTTCATTAAAAAGCTCATATTCCCAGTTTTTATACCCTGAACCCAAATTTTCAGCTGGCATAACCAATTTTCCTGAGCAGATTGGTGTTGGCAGTTGGGGATTTGGTCATCTCAGCAGCAGCGATGGAGAGCATCACCCTCAGCAAGTCTTAGCTCTGCAGTGAGACTTCAGCTGCCACAGACCTTGTATCACAGAACACATCAAAATACACTGCACACATGGAGGCCAGTGCTCCTGTTCTCCTCTATGCAAGACTCTGGGTTGATCCAGAACCTGGTCAAATATTTTCGTGTTTTCTGAAGTGGGCTGTGACACAGGTTCCTATGGAAAACCCTTGCCTCTCCCATTACACAGTTGTTACGCATTGGAAGGAAGGTCACTATAGCTCCAGCCTGCAAACTTGCTATTTATATCTCACTTAGCTACTAAATAGAATTTAAATAAGGAAAAGATCAGAGATTTCAGATTCTGAAAGGAGTTTTGCATGTGCTGAGGAAATAAGTTGGATTATCAGGCTGTGCTTTCTGCCACAGCAGCTCACATGGGTGAGTGTGCATGTTCTCAAGAGAGTAGCAAGATTTAGGAGCATTCATATATACAGAAATAAAGACACCACACCAAGCTCAACAGGGTAAATCACTAGCTGCAACTTAACAGTAGACTGGTATCTCTGGAAGAAGTTCACCTTAAACAGAATTGGCCCAAGAGATGCATTATTGGTAATGGTCTTTATGGTATTCAGAGGATACTATGGGCCACGTATGGATCACAGAGTCTGTGTCTATCAGCAGCACAAAACTGAAGAGACCTCGACTCAAACAGTCACAGGAATGTAGAATCAGGATGTCATACTTGTATCCTGAGCACCTTAAAATCATCAGTGGCATGTCTGCTGTGCCATTAGCTGAAAGGATTCTCACTCTATGGTCATCTGCATGGCATCCCAGCAGTGAATGTCAAAGGCTTTGGACACCCATCATGACACAAGGTAGTCATTTATCACAATGTCTAAGTCCTGTTCATTGAAAAACTTCCACCAGTCTTAATAGGCAGCTAAAAGCTTTGCACAACTTCCTGCATCCTTCTCCAAGCAAAACTCAGCACTGCCTTTTCATCACAGCTCATCCTTGGGCCAGAAGTGGAAAGGTTTCCAATGTTTGACCTGATAGCTCCATTCATAAGAGCAATTTTCTCTTCAATTAATAACTCTGTAGTGACAATGGATAGGCAGGAAAAACCATGTATTTTGCGTCACCCTAAAAGCTAAGGAAAGGTGACTGTGGAAAAAGAGCTACAAATATGTGCACAGCTCTTTCACAATACACTGATCTTTATTTGTAAGACAAAAGGTAAAAGCTTTATTTTAGAGCATGTAGATTTACTGGCCCTTAATGCATTGCCCAAATATGCTACATAAACCCACTGGAATGGTTTAGCTGCTACTGGATTGAAGTTTTTTCTTGCAGAAAAGACAGTTCTTCAGCATTAAAATAGTGTGATGAGATGCACATAGCTGGAACTTTCCAAAACATTTAATTTAGTCTTTTTAAGGGAGTTATTTTTAATTCTGTCATATATTAATGTTTTGGGGAAAAGTATGTTATATTAAGCAAAAGGTCTGGTATAAATCACAGCTGCTCAGCCAGCAATCAGTCACACTGCAGGAAAAAAATGAACACTTCTTTCATTCTCGCATTTGACCCCTCCAACAATGTATTGTCCTTGCTAATGAGCTGAACATTTTTGCTGATTTGTTATATGTAGCAAATATAGAAGCAATGAAACCCATCTGTGTAATTTATTCATTGATTGGGACTCAAATCCAAGTGTGTTCTAAGTAGCTCTTGTCAGTGTGCATGTGTATAAGAGAGAAAGAATAGCTCATCAGCAACAAAATAAGTCTTGAACTTACCTGCTTCAAATATTTATGATTAATGGAAAATAGCCTGAATCTCCTTGTCTGTGACCCAGCAGCCATTTCAGAAATGGTTCATTGTTGTGTAAGGACCACCACTGTCAGCCCTATATTTGTGAAGATCATTTTTTCGGGAGGTCCCCTCATAATCCTTTCAGTTTAAAAGAAAAAGAATAATGAAGGAAGGACAGAAAGCTGCAATAAAATAAAGCAAACTCAAACACACTTTATGTCCCTTGCTTAGTGCTGAAAAAAATGCATGGTGATAGTGGTTCTGTGGGTACCATCTGATTGTCACATTCTGAAAAACAACTTTAGTTTGGGGGGAGTCATGATTTCTACCCTGGGTTCTTCAAAGCACCACTGATTTTAAGGCACCTGTTAAAAGTCTGTTTTCCTTTCAGCTGCCCAAAGGCCTATCTCTTCTTTCAGACGCAGAGTAACCTTGTGAAGGAATTGTTTTTAAACAGTTGATTTACGCCTTTTGAAGTTTCTTTTTTGTGCTCCAGCCACAGTGAATGTTTGGTCCAGGTTGAACAAAGCCTTCCGTCCAAACAGTCCCGCCTGTGCGAGAGGGACAGCAACTCTTTCTTGCTCGATTATGAATGAAGGAGGGAGGTTGATGTGAGCCAAGTTTCTGGAGGGGTGAAGGGCTGTGTGTACCTCCCAAACTTTCCAATCACACAGATGCTTTCTGGCCTGGAAATGCAAAAGCAGAGCTGCTGAACTGCGCTCCCTGCTCTGCAGAGACTCTCTGCTTCTTCCTTTCAAAAATCTGGTGCCAAACCTTACGTGATCCAAATGAAGGGAGAAAAACATCCAAAAAACTCCCCAAAACCGAGAGAACAAATGAAATCGTGGACAATATATTGCAATCAGCAGCAGCCTGGCTGAGCAGAGACGGGATTCCCCAGAAACACATCTTTCTTGACATTGAACATTCACAAGCTGACCGTGCCTGAGATAAGTCAAAGACTTTTTCCTCCATTCCGCAGCTTTTCTTTTTTCTCTTCCCCTGGCTGAGTGCTGGTGGCAACAGATTAACAGGTCACCGGACTGGGTCTGAGAATTGCTGCCAATTACCTCGGCTCTGCTTGTTGCGCTTGTCTAATGGCACCGTTTAACATGCACTACTCTCCCAACACCCTAGCTGGTGACACCCAATAAAAAGTGTGATTGATAGATAAGTCTGCCTGTGTACATCCAAAGGGGCAGCGGGGCTCATCTTTTCAGGGGTAAATGTCCTTTCCCATCCCTTTTAGCTTCTTTCCCATCCAGGCAGCGTGACAAAGTCTGCAAAGGCTCTTTACCTGCGTGGGTCTGGCCCTCCGGCCCTCCAGGGTGTTGCTTCCCCCAGGGGGATGCTCCGGCCCGGTTGCGAGTCTCGGAGTTTGCGCCTCTGTTCTTCCCCCTTCAGACAGCAATTACGGAGGGAAACATCTGAATCAACAAAACATCATTTACTTAAAGAACTGACAGCTCTTCCACTTGAACTGGTTTAAATTAGTCGACGCCACATTCTTTTCCTCCTGTATGTTTTGTTTTCTGTCTTGATTTTTTGTCTTCTTCTTCTTTTAAAGAGGGATATATAATTGCAGTAATTCACATGGCTGAATGCGAAACAGTTCAGCGGGAAAGAGAAGCCGAGGACACGACCAGAGTGGCTGAGCGAAGGAGGTGAACACCCGCCCACCGCCGCCTCTCTCTCCACCTTCCGCGGGAGGCTGAGGAGGTTTCGGCAGGTGCGGAGGGCACCGACCTCCAGCGGGACGGACCGACGAGGCGGTCGGGACCCGGCTCCCCGCCTTGCACCGGCGCATCCAGGCCGAGCAGGAGCCGGGACGGGTAATATTTCCCATCCCCGGCTTCCTCACGGGGTCTTACCTTCAGAATATGTGCAGATGGAAAAGTGGCGACATTAAAATCAAATTACATACATGTATAAAGACAGAGCCCGTCGTCGGCAGCAGGAATGATTAAAGGGAGCAGCTCTGGAAACATCCTGTATGAATATTTCATGTGAAATCAAGCGATCCCCCAGAAGGTCCAAGAGCCCTTCTTAATTAAACCGGTGTAAATGTTGCTATTTACTCCTTTTTCATTTAAGCCACGGGGGACGAGCAGGAAGTCTGCCCGAGTTTTATCCTTATACCAGCAAAAGAAGAAGCGGGCCTTCCTCTAGGGTGGGGACTCCCGTCGGGTCTGCAGGCCCGCAGAGCCGGGAGGAGGGACAGGTAGCCCTGGGAGATGCAGAAGCCAATGGCCAGGATGGGAGAAGCTGTAGAAGGACAGAGGATGGCAAGGACCAGCTCTGCCCCGGCATCCACCGACCCCAAGTCCTGGCTCCGCTCTTCTCCATCCTTTCCCCGCAGTTGCCCTCAGCAAGGGGGGAAAGAGAGAGCGTTGGCGGCCGGTGTACCCTTCGTTTGCTAGGATACCGCCGTACCCAGAGTGAAAAAGGAACTGGAATGGCTCTTCTCGGCAGAGCTGCCCCAAGCTGCTCTTCTGACCGCCGACGGCCGAGCCCAGGAGGGTCGTCCCTCTCCCGGCAGCGGAGGGTCCCTGTTGTGGGAATCCCGGGCTGATCAGCCGGGAAACTTCGATGTGCAGCCGCAGCGGTTTCCATGGCAATGCGAGGGGTGGCAGCGGGAGGGTGGTCCCCGCCGCCAAGGACTCGGCTGCCAACCCCGGGCAGATCCCCCTTCCCTTCCTGCCCTCACAAGCGCAGGATCGGGCCTCTGGGCAATGAAAACACACACCTGGGAGAGGAAAGAGGCTCTCCGCAGTGGGAATGCCCAAGCTCTCCTGCCCGCCGTCGGTGCTCGGCGCTGCACAGACGGAACCGCCCGGACGGAACTCTGCTTTGACGAGCGGGGTTCTTTGGGGATCTCCCTGATTTACCAGGGAAAGGCGGCAGAAGAGACGGACCCCAAGCTCGCAGGACTTTGCCACAATGGTGTTAAAAAAGAGGATTTCGAAAGTCCTTGACACTCCCAAAGGCAAATTGGAGTGAATTTCCCACCCAGCCCGGGGCTGAACTCACTCCTCTTCCCCATAGTCCCTCTGACACTGTCCCTGTGACACTGACATCCAGCCCCACATTGTGACCTTGGCTTCTCCTTTCACACATGACCTTTCCTTTCCTTCTTTCTTTCCTTTCTCCCTTCCCTTCCCTTCCCTTCCCTTCCCTTCCCTTCCCTTCCCTTCCCTTCCCTTCCCTTCCTTTCTTACTTCTCCTTTTTCTTTTTTTTTTTTTCCTCGCTTTTTTCCTTTTCATTTATTTCTATTACCTTTTTTTCTTGTTTTCTTTCTCTCTTCTTTACTTCTTTCTATCCCTTTTATCTCTTTCTTCCCCTCCCCTTCTATCTTCCTTTGTTTCTGTCTTTCCCTGTCTCTCTTTTCTCTCAGTTTCCCCCTCTTTTTACCCATTCTGTCACTCTTTATTTCTTTTTCCCATTCTTTTCCCCTCACTTTCTTCCTCACATATTTTAGCCAGTGTTTTAGCTTCGAGCCGGCTCCCTATCATTTTGCATTCCCAGGAAATTGAAACAAAATAACGTTATTCTTATGGAAAGACCTTTTCAGGTTTTATTTGAACAGCCATTACTCCTCCAAATCCTTTCTTCCTCCTTCATCCCTTTTCCATGACTCTGAGCAGTGACATTGGGCAGCCCAGGGGGGAACAGGTACGTCCTTTTCCAAAAGGAAAAGCGTTTGCAGGGGCAAGGAGGGTGGCACAGGAGATAACTCCCTGGTAAGGGCTTTCCAATTGTCAAAATCTCATTTGGATCCTAAACATCCCATCACAGTACACGTCTCCTCTCGATCTGCCAACTAAAATAGCCGTGATCGTGTGGATTATAAACGAGATCACAGAAGAGTTTATCTGGGAATCTCTCACTCTCGCAACCCACAAGAATTTCTTCCCTGCCTCTGATACCAACCTGCTGATCTAACGATAAAACAACAGCCGGGGCTGCGTTCTCCGGCCTTGCGGAGAGAGCCGGGACTTCGCGCTCTCTGTGAACACAGCAAAACCACAGAGTGCTATTCAAATACTGATAAAGCTGTGAGCGAAACCCCACCAAAACACGGGAACTCAGCAACTTCGCACCACTCAGAGGCTTGGATCAGCTGCCACTTCCAGGCGGTAGGGACTTGACAGATGAGTTTCCACATCTTATCGTAGTTTATTTGGGGCCAGATCACCAACACCCATTCAGCCAACACTTTCACTCCGGTACTGAAATTGTTTTGAATTCCTCTTGCCTTCTTTATTTCTATTTTTAAACACAAACCACAATTATATAGGGGGGAAAAAGTAAATTAAGAAGGCTTGGGAAGCCGAGCATAGCTGCTCTCCTGGGCTGTTCCTTTCCTGCCTGGGAATGTGGGAATCGCTGAGACTTTCCAGAGCTCCGTGTGTCAGCCGGGAGAGAGAGGAGCGGGACAGGAGGGGGGCACCAGTTTCTCCCCTCCTTTGCAGGAAGAGACCCCCACTTGTGAAAAGCTAACTCCAAGTGAGAGGCTGCCTAAGCCCTGATGGGACTGTGAGTCTGCTTTCTGCCCCCCTTCGAGACCCCGGTGAATGTTTCCAGGCACAGAGATCCTCCTCTCCCACTTTATAGCCTGGTTGTAAACGCGTCGCAGAGGTTTACTCACACTCCAGCACTTAATTAAGAAAGCATTAAGAGTCCAGTTTAAACCAACAAATGCGAGGCAGCCCAGGCCGTGTCCCCTCCTTGCCATGCTGTGCTGCGGGATCCCCTCCACATCCCTCCATCCCCTTATGGGATGGGGCCAGTTCTCTTCCCACTCTTCTCCCCTCTCAAGGGCTGATGCCCCTCCTCTCCCTCCCTTCGAGGGGGAACCGGTGCCCAGTATCCAAAGACCAAACTCAGCCAGATTCAATAGCGGTGACTTTTTGAGTATCCTGGCCAGAGGGGCAAGGAAAACGAGCACCCACTGGACGGGATCATGGATCTGCGTGGTGAGGTGAGTGGGGTGATGTCCCCCCCTCTGCCCGGCCTGCCCCACCACCCCGAGAGGGGACCAGGAGTTTCTACCTGTCCGGATCTTGCCCATCTCCTATGGATGGTGAAATCATGAGCGAGAGAGGAGCTTCATCGCTCTTCCCAGCTCCCACCTCCGCCTGCTCCTCATTACTTAACCGTCCCAGGCAAAATAAAAACCGGTCAGTTTTCCTGCCTGTCCAGCCCTCGAGAGGGTCGAAGGATTAAGATGAGGGAAGGAGATGTGCGGAGCTTTGGTGGAAAAGCGTGGACTTTCTTTTAAGACATCAAAAAGGAAAGAGAGAAAAGGATGGACACTACCTTCCAATACACTTCAGTTAGCTGGTGACAAAAACTCCGGGCATGCACTGAATGCATAATTACCCCCAAGTGAAAATTCCCTATCTAATTTGATATTTGGTGCTCAGCAGAAGCTAGCCTTCGTAAATAATATACAAAGTAAGAAACCTAATCCAGCAGGCTAGAATGTTTAATTCATCATTATGCGAGCTAATTGGAAGGTGATTATATGGTAATTGCTCATTAGTGGTGTATATTTATCGCTGCACCTTATGTCAAGGCCATGGGAATTGTGTAGAGTCTGTTCTCTCATTTCAAGGATCAGTTTCAGAAGCAGGAGCAAAGCGGGAGAGATCAAGTTCTTCCTGACGTCAGGTCCAGCCGTAGCCGATGGCTAGCGGGTCTATAAATGCTAGCCCAAAGCCGTCACAGCAGCCAAGGGCTCTGGTCGGAGAGATAGAGGGCCCGAGGCAGCAGGGCCGGGCTGCCCACGGGGAGCAGGAGAAGGAGGAAGAGTGGGAGGAAGAGAAGGAGGAAGAGGCTCCCTCATTGTCCGCTCCCGGGCCGGGGAAGGCACCTGCAAGGCGGGATGAACCCGCAGCAGCCGCTTGCCCCAATCCTTGCTGGGGGACCCACAGAGCTGGGGGGGACTACAACCCCCTCATGGCCCCGGGAAGTGGAACCGAGGGGGCTATCGGTGGGATTCACTTTCAGCCCACAGGTTTCCATCCCTGCAACAGGCGCTAATTGCAAAAGGCCAATTAAAAGAGAGCGAGGGAAGGTGATTAATGAATGCCCTTTCGCTTTCAAGCGTGGACCACGGCCCGAGCTTCCTCGGCCGCGCGTGTCCACCAGGAGAAGGGATGGCGGAGAGAGAGGTTACGGCTCGGGGTCAGGAGGTTCTCTAAACTCCCGCTTTCCCCTCGCAGGGGGACCCTTTGGAGAAGTAAATCAATCGCTGTATTAGCTCCGAGCACTTACGGACACGGGAGCAAGGGGCCGGGAGAATCCTGTTTATCAGGGAATCCGGTCTGACCGGAGCTGCTTTGCTTATTTCCTATGAGGCAGGCAGATAGGTAGGGGTGCTAATTAGGGGGGAACCGCTAACTTCCGCCAAGGCTCATCAGTAACAGCGCCATCCATCAATGGGCAGGGGAGGTAAATAAACAGCGCTTGGAAACACAACAAAGAGAGGACTCCAAGGGCCTCTCCCTGGTCCAGCGGTAAACGGGGGGGGGGGGGGCTGCAAACCCCGCGTTGTGGCAACCGGCGGAAGTGGCCTGGGAGGGACCGGGAGCCGCTGGC
>JAOEHY010041856.1:0-14795 GCA_025447955.1 Psilopsiagon aurifrons
GGTGGTGGGGAATAAACCCTTTGCTTCATTAGAGGGGCTGGGAATGGGTCCAATACGCAACTACCAGTCTGGCTGTGTTCACTATTTCGAACCTTACTGATCTGGATTCATCAATAGTGTACCACACTGCCCAGTCTAATCGTGCTCCTGAACCCTTACAGCCACAACTAGAAATGGGGTCGCATTCAGGGAGAAAATTACAATTGGCTACTGAAACAATGCAGTTTATTGATGCAACAGATACAGGTTCCTATGGATTGCTGGTGATAAATGCTGTCTGCAAAAGCACGTGCAAAAAATAGTTACATGGATACAAGAGCTTGATAAATTTAATACAGCCTGGCTCTAAAATACAAAGGTAACAGTGAAAAGTAACTCTATAGATATTCCAAGTTTTCCCGGGGAAGCACTAGATATAGTGCAGGTCTTGCCCACAGGCATCCCTATGCGGGGGGAAGAGAGGTCCAGCCCATCAACTGGCCCCAGGAGTCTGTTGATGTTATCTTCCTCAGCTAGTCCATGATGGTGTCTTCCCCCATAACCCAATCTTTCTTGGGTCATTTTATCCTATTTTCACCTTCAAGATGGAGCTTGAGTGACTCTAGTCATACATACCTCTGTTATTATTGATGCAAATCTCTCTCGCTTTGCTTTTAAAGGTATATGACACCAAAAAATTCAGAGCGCATGCTCAGAGAGGGGTGGTCTCATTTTGGAGGGGGGGTCACATTGGAGATGTGAGTGTATTTTAACATGTAAATGCATTATATTGACATTATAATGAAGCAAAATTCACACAGAGGACTTCATTCTGTCAAAAGATGACAGTCTGCTGGCTCAGGGCAGCAAAAATGGAGCTTATCAGTTTCTTGTACCACTTAGTTCCCATCTTTTGCTGATGTTAGGACAAAGTGTAGCCGTGAGATCTCCACCTCGCTCCACCCTCTGTTGGTGTTGCCACAGGAACCGCTGTAGAGTGCACATTCCTGGTATACCAGCTGTGGCTGCATCTCGGTCTGAGAGGACCTGAAAGTCTGTTTTTCCCTAATGTGTGGACAATGCTGCATTTTGAATGTAAGTTTCATTCCTATTTATCACACATTTTCTAATTATTCCACATCAGTGTATGAAAAGTAACTGAAATAGAAAAAAAAGTGGCTAAATACAAATAACGCATCTGGATGTGATTAATGAAAATAAACCCCAGTCATTAGCAGAGGGATATGAATCTGATTGTATCAAAGACCAGGTCGTTGCAAATCTGCTAACTCTAGCTCTCAAATGAGATGTATATTGACAGGTCAAAGGTCTAGGGTTTGGGGTTTTTTTCCCAACTAATGTTGTTGAAACTTCATTACATAAAAATGAGCACAAAAACGGGTGTACTATTTTTATGAATTCATAATTACTTTTTCAGGAGAAGAAAGTCCTTCTCCTACAGTGCTGCAGTTCTCTTCCCTAGAATTCTTTATGGAAGGAACGCTCTTTTCATGGTGGCTGATATGTCAACGTTCCGACATATGAGGTAGATGAGTTTATCCTGGAGTGGCAAGTACTTAGGCAAGATATTTTAACTCTGTTGTCTGTTATTGCAACTCTACTATTAAGAAGAAGGGTCTTTTCAGTTGTCTCCTGTACTTAGATTATTATGGTTTGTGATTGCTTCTTGGTATATGTACATATTGTATTTAACTCAGTTGGGACCCTAAATATTGCCTATTACTTAAAAATTGGTTCTAAATAATTCACTCCAGTAATTTGCCTGTTTCTCAGGTGAAAAACACATGATCACAAAGTGGCTGTTCCATGGCTTCTCTGTTGGCCACACATGGGCAAATGACATCTGCTGTGTTTCACAGGCAAAAGTGACCTCTCTTTACTAACTTAAAAATTATTTGATAAGGCACAGCAACACACAAACTCACAGAAGAAAATCAGCTGTGATTTCAGTCCCCATGTCATCGCAGTTTCTCATTTCTTCAGTGTTAGGAATATATTCTAGAACTACCATTTCTGAGCTCCATTTCCAAACTTCTACTATTGCCGTGTATCTTTCTTACCACTATTTATAGTCTTATCATTGCTGCAGCTTGCACAGTTGTACTCAACTTGCTCATCTCTAGACTTGTATAAAACCTTACAAAAGCCCGTAAACAAAAGACTTAAAAGAGTGAAATAATAAGTGAAAAGTGTTTCAGAAGACAAAGAAGGAAGCGAAAGTGAGGTCACAAACACAGCATTGTCATCTGAATTCACAGCCTGTGGGCAGTGGGAAGATTTCTTTTGGTATACCAGCCTGGGATGTACTACATAGCAAAGCAGCAGTTGAGTCAGAAGTAAAATTTAAACAAGTAAACCTGAAATTAATACAGACACACAGAAGAAAGGGCTATGAAAGCTTGGGGAACTTTCTGTAAGACTGCTTTTTTTCAGAATTTTCCTGTAGTAAGAAAATCTCTCTTTGAAGCTCTTCCAAGACAGCTTCTTTGAGGAAGATGTTAAAACCTGCTAATTGTCAAGACTACCCCTCTGACTATGGATTTCTGTCACATAACAAATAGAGCAAGCAGCAGAAAAAAACAGAGTGATAGATATGTTATAATCCTTGCTGATTTTGTTTGCAACCAGCAGCTATTGAGAAGATCCCAGGTAGCATATACCACACCCATCTTCTGCGAAACAGATTATTGTACTGTTCTGAACACTGTAATGCTCACCATCATGAAGAAAATAAAGCTAATGTATCCAAAGCCTTTTGGCTAGTTTCTTACCTATCCTATTCATCACTTTTATACCAGCCTGGCCTTCACTGGGCCCTCATTCTTTTCAGAGAGATCACAGTAATGAGGCTGGAAATGCAGTAACTGAGGGAAATGCTTTGAGACTAATGACAGCTGAAGCTGATATGATTAGCTTGCAGCTAAGGTGAACTATTCTGATATAATCTCTGGAGTTTAGAATGATAAAAGGCAAATTAAATGTTTTTCTTTAATTATTCGGTGATACTCTGTGGTGGGTTGTTGCAGTTGAACTCAGTAGCCACCTGTCATGAAAACTGCCAATCACAGCTAAGCTGATACTGAACAGCTCAGTTCATTTTTGTACTCATTCACGCCCCAGACTTAAGAGTCTGGGTTACGGTGCACAGACTGTGTCAAGAGAAATAATTAGCCTAAGGGGGAGGCTGCACTCTTACCTCCAGTTCTGTGGGGGTTTCTAGTTTGAATTCCTGAATTTAGCTAAACGAAATTTCTTCTAAGAATGAGCCTCAGCCAAAACCTCTTTGTAAAGCCAACCTTCCTCACAGAATCCCAAAGTTAATTATTTTTTTCAGTCAGCTAACTGACAGGAAATGATGACATGAGTTTACTTTGTAAGATTTTGAATGGAGATAATTATAAATTCTCGCACTTATACTAACTCATTTAAATCCTAAATTAGGAAATGTTACTCTGACAGAGGTAATCAAGCCATAAGAATAGAAAAATACATACAGATTGACCTGCAGCAAGCAGAAAGTCTGATGACGGAGTTTACTCAGAGAACTCAGACAACACTGGCAAAGGGGCTCCATATTTAAAAAAATTATGTCATGGTTCTTCACCATTGTAACACTAACAATGTCATTAAGTCCCACTCATCTCCAAGATTTCCTACATGATGCTTTTTCCATTATGCTTCTGGAGCACAATGGGACTGCTTTGCATGTGAATTTCAGCTGAAGAGCGCCCAGTCAGTGACTCTAACTCTTTCAAGTATCAGATACACCATGTGTTAAGGAGGTGGCTGATCTGAGTAAATGCTGTAGAGACAACTATAGAATCTTCCAGGTTGACAGTCACACAGTGAGAAAAAAGGTAAAGAAGTACTGCAGTGGGGTCTCTGCAGCATTTCAGACCACCAAAGATCTCTCAAGTAGACATATGGTAGCACTAATTACATAATGGCTGCTAATGGTCTCTAATTCTGAGGCTGATGTCAGTTTCCAGAAGTTCTAACCTCTAGCTCTGGATCTTGTCCCTAGGGAACACAGGCTTTTCATAAAGCCCTTTCAGTTTCACTCTGGTTTAGAAGTGATTTCATGGCTCATTTCATCCTACATGCAGAGGACAAAGCTGCAGGACTGTAGGCTCCCACCAGACACCAACCAGTACTTGATAGTAAAAGTGGCTATTAATGCCTTCAGATGAACACCCCCAACACAAAGAAAAAAAATCACACACTTTTCTTCCAATTCAGTAAACAGCTGGTTATTTAAAATGCGGCTGAACAGCCTGAACATGCTGGAGGAAAGAGCTATTTTGGTATTACAAGTCTTTCATCCCTCATCAAACCTAGCCATTGATGACATGCTCTGGAAGGAGAGAGATAAAACTGAATCTTGTCCAGTAGTGAAGGAAATTTACTCAGCTCTCATTCATCCCAGATGAAAGCCCCAGGGAGGAAACCCGTGTCTGGTTTTGCCATCACCACACCGCATGGCTTGAAGGATGGTTGAAGTTTTTGCCTTTTAAGCAGGGCAACAAGGGTCAAGCTCAGCTGTACTTTCAGAGCAAACTGGCTGGTGCATTCATTGCACAGCTCAACACTCTAATCCCCAGATGTGCTCTCTTTTAAAGACCAGGGATTTGCAGCATTTTGTTTCACATCCCTGGAGATGTTTCTTTCACAGAGTGGCAAAAGCAGTTTTCAGGACTGCCTTCCCCTGGGATAGCCATCCAGGTTCCCACTCTTTTGTCTTTCCTCATTTATACGTATCATCCAAAAAGTCAGCATCCTCCAGTGGCTCCCAGTCTAACTTTTCTTCCTGCAAATAGAGTAGCTGTGTTTAATTTTTGCATAATGATCAGCTTATTCAGGAGTTTCATCTTTCTATTTGCTATTGTCTGACCCTTTATTTGAATTCCTGCTGTATTATACATTTAAATCCCTCACTCCTTCTTATAACATATCCTTTTTCCTTTCTAGTCACCACCTTTTTCTGTGTCATGCTGCTTCTCTGAGATTTCTTTCTGGGGTGCTAAGTGACTTTCCTTTTCTAATGACTAAGACAGTTTTAAGGTCCTTTTTAAACCATTATTTTCTGATAGCAGCCACTGATTTTTCTGATGTTCAGCAGAATCAGCACAAAGCATTTTAGCAACCTCCCACACAAATCCAAATAATAAGGGACATCCATCCTTGAGTTTCACTTAACAGCTCCTACAATAATCCTAGAATATCTGTAATACATTACCCATTGTTCAGTAAACTGGAGGAGCACTCTTCTTCCACAGGGAAGTGCCTATAACACAATCTGTTTTCTACAATATAACCACTTAACCTTTTTGACATTCCACCTTTCCTTCTTCCCTGAATCCAGCCTGTTTTACTTTTATTCTACTCCTAAACAATGTGCATAACAATATTCACCACCAGTCACATATATTACAGAGACTTTTTGCACTTCTGGCAGAAGCGTTCTGAAAGGCTGCTTCATGGAAGAAAAAAGCCCTGGTTTATATCTCCCTACCCTCTGCTCTGCAATAGAATTCTATAAAACCTAAAATACTTTGTTAATTTGTAGGGGGACGTGTGCCAGTACCAAGAGTATAAGAACCCTCTTCTACTTGGTCTATCAATGCATATAAAATAAAACACACACACACAAAAAAAAGGGCAAACCACTGCATAAATTGACCCTTTTGTATTTCCTTCTGGCAAGTCACACCTTGATAATCTATTCAGTCCTTTTAAGCTTTCTCAAACAAAACCAAACCACTTTTTCTAACAAGATACCTAAATATATAAGCACCCGCATCAATGCATACAGGTAACCATCCTTGTATAAGCCATTCTCCTACGGAGACAGGCTGAGTTGGGCTTGTTCAGCCTGGAGAAGGCTCAGGGGAGCCTTGCAGTGGCTTTCAGTACTTAAAGGGGGCCTGCAAGAAACCTGGAGAGGGATGTTTTACCAGGGCATGCAGTGATAGGACAAGAGGGAATGGCTTTAAACTGACAGAGGAGAGATTTAAACTAGACATTAGGAAAAAAAGCTTTACTATGACAGTGGTGAAGCACTTGCACGGGTTGCCCAGTGAAGCTGTGGCTGGAAGCTGTGGCTGCCCCACCCCTGGCAGTGCTCAAGACCAGTTTGGATGGGGATTTGAGCAACCTGGTCTAGTGAAAGGTGCCCCAACCCATGGCACCGTATGAGCTTTAAAGTTCCTTCCAACCAAACCCATTCTATGATTCTGTGTTTCACAGCTACCAAACCATTGAAATAAATGGAAGGTCAAACTTGCAGTAGACCACTCAAGGCATGAGGCACCATTACCTCCCTATCCTTGCAATTTCTTTGACATCCTTCCCTCTGAACCAGACTTAGCACTTTTCTCTCCGCACCCTTTTCTTCTGGAAACAGTTTCCATTTGTTTTCATAACGATTGGGGTTTGAGGTGGGTGGCTATTTTGTGAAACTGTTGTCAGTCAAGATGGCTAGGAGAACCCTTGTATGGGTTTCCCAATAGAGATACCACTTGAGGGTTTCACACTATTAAGGCTCTGACACACCAAGACACTCCCCGAATAAATAATTTTAAGGTCTGAGGGAATTTAGCACCAAAACTTTAGCATTTCAGGCAGCAGAAGAGAAAGGTACTGATGTCCTAAATTTTGAAATGCATTTTATCAAGGTCTCTGAGTTATGATATATGTCCCACCCCTTTTGCATAACTGACCATTAAGCTTCATGAATTCAAGATGCTAAATTCCCTCATGCTCCCCTGACAGCAACGCCAGGAGTCAAAACTTGGTTGTCTGGAAGTCAGCAAAATTTTACAAGAAAGTTTATTTTCCACTTCTTTTACACTGCTTTCGAAAGACAAGTCAAGGCAGGAAGGAACGAAATTCAGGCTATTTCTCTCTGGGGGTATTATTTTTTATTCTAGTTTCTCCTATATGGACCATCACTGTGCTATGGGCTAGTACTGCACACTACGCAGTGTAAATAAATCATAGGACATATAGAAGATAATCTCCCAGAAAAATACAGCTTAATGACTTTTCAGTAATACCAGTATCACCTGATTGAAGGTTATTAATTTTTTTCAGTTTTGGAGGTAATACTTTGCAAGTTATTACTTCGGAACTGCAAGCTTAGAGAATTTTTCAGGGAAAATTTGTGAGGTTTCTTTCTAGAAGCCCAAATGCTCTTTGCTACCATTGCTAAGATTTGTATCCCTGTCCGTACAGTGCAGACAAAAATACACGACAGCAACATTTTATCCATGGATAGTTGTCTCAGCTCAATATTGTTAACACTATGATATTCAAATCACTTCTGACAATAAGCATCGTAATTGCTAGTAGGTTTTTTATGGTGGATCCACTGCCTTATTTGTCAACAAAGACACTTGGATAACATGGCAGCATCCTAGTGTGTTTAGAAAAGGAAAGAATAGCAAGGCATCTGTGTAATTATGAGTGATGATCTTACGTTGCAGGAGGGCTACTATTCCAGCCAGTTTGCTAAATACTGGACTGGGAGTGCAGTTCTGTGTTTGTTTATACAATAAACATCTGCACAGAAATCTGATATTGTGGTTTGCTGGGAATTTTTGCTGGAAGGGAGATGAAATATTTAGCAGTTTGATCAGTCTGTTTCTCTACCCCAAGGAGTGTATAGAAGTGTGTCAGTTCTTGTTATTTCAGCTACAGTTCTTGCATGTCCTCATCTAGGTGCTGATTTGGCAATTTACACAAACTCCTACATAGTTTAAATAAGGTGCTGATTTGGCAGTCCAAACAAATTCATACATATCTTAAACAGGACTTTCAGAATCTCCAAAAATTCTTTGATCCTTAAGAGCTTAGCTGTTAGTAAAGTTTTTGAAGAAAAAGCTCTTTTCCCACAAAAACCACTCTCAATTTTGCTGCAAAATTCAATCAGCAGATAATTGAAAACTGCCTTTGGAAGGTTATATTTCCACGTGACCTTATGTAGATCAATGATGTTTGTTTCTGACTTAAGTCACTGAGAAGGGTCTTTGCTTATTCAAATGAATGTATACTTTTGGTTGACAATATCTTGATGAAACACCACTTTTGGCTTCTTTCTCTCACTTAGAATCAAATAGGAATGACTTGGGCCTCTCCAGACAACTTCATGCATGTAGCTGAGCTGAACTCTGAACTTGCTAGCCACTATACCTAAATATACCTCAGAAAGAAACGTGTAAGTTTAGAGGTATGATTCAATGCAATGACACCACAAAAAATTGTTGTCAAGCAGGAAATCTGATTGTATGCCAAGTGTTAAGTGCCTGCCTGGATCTACTCTTGCTGTCAGCTTATTGGTGCTGGGCCTCTCAAAATGATTCAGGGCTGTGGGAAAAGATACCCTTGGGCTGAAGAGCCACATGAGCTCTAGTAATCTAGCAATCCTAGAAAGCAAGTAATGGAAAAGGAACTTTCTTTCCACTGTGTAAGGTGACAACAAGAGGTGACACCCATAGAACAGGGATAACAAGCAGTTCAGGGTGGAAAGTAAGTCTCATCCCTTTCCTTGCTGTGCTACAGACACACACACACAGGCAGTGATCTGCAAGTAGAGTCCAAATCTTCTGATTCATAACCCCACTGCAGCTTATTTAAGACTTCCATCTACAGGCTTTGATTATACCCAAATGTTATCATTTTCTTTAACCAAAATCCATGATGTAGAAGTGGCCCTCTTCTTGGTTATCCAATGCCAATTTTCATCTTTCAGTTTCCTGGACAGATCTGCAAGTGAGAATGAGAAATTATAAGTCTTGTAATTCTGTACAACAGAAAGAGCTCTCTCCAGGCCTTCCTTTTCCCTTTAAACACACAAACATGAAATCTAACAGAAAGATGGAAGTGAAATCACACTGTCATTTACAGCTCAGTATTCTATCTGGAAATCTCTTTTGCCCTTTATGTACCTTTTTATAAACCAGTGTAAGTACTCTCCAGCTAGGAATATGCACGTACTATTACAAAATACACTACAAATTTTAGAGGACAGAGAAATTGTGTAAAAGATTGGCATTTTGCTGTTTTATCTTACTTTTGCCCACTTACCTTGAATTCATTTCTTTCCAGCCTGTAACACCAAATTATAAAAAAATGAGAAGCTGTAAAAACAGTCATTAGAAATCACAACCCAGATGCAGACAACTTACAGAATGTTTCTTTCTTCATTCAGGAAAAAGGAAATATGCAGTGTCTTTCTCCTTTCTCATACTATGCAAGCTTGAAAAAATCTATAGCTTAAAGCAGTTAAGAAGCTGTTCAAACTGCAGAGAAAAGCTAACAACAATCAGATTATTGCATTTGCAAAGATTGCTGGAAGGATTTCTCACTCTTCAGCCTCATAAACAAACGAAGAAAGATATCTGCTTCAAGTCCTGCAGCATAAGCACCTGAATACTCAAGATCTCAGCTGAGACTGATCCAGTACTCGCCTGTATTTGTATGTTCTTACTGAATTGCAAGCTAGCACCTCCCATAGTTGAGTGAGAATATGACTTCTGAGAATATTTCTGGCATTTGTGAAATATAAACCATCATGAATGCCAGAGAATTTTTATCAATTTATCACCACACATTCAAGATAAAGACAATGGAAAGAGCAAATTTCTGGACATCTTTAGAAATTAGGAATCTCCAACTCTAAGATCAGAGTTTTCTAGCAAGAGAGGCAAACATATCTCTGCATAGTTCCTCACTGGCTTAAGCGCATGAAGTCCTCAGGAATGGATATATTTCCATCTACAGATGCACAGTGCAAAACAACCACCACCACACTGCGGCACTGAGCATCACACATTTGTGATGTTCCTTTCTACTATTTCACCTTTTCAGGGTCCAATTTGAGAAAAAACACGGTGCCTCACTCTGTTTCAGTTTATGATCTCAAGAGTGAGTTCAAGATGCAAATGAGGACAAGTACCGTAATTGGATAGTTTATTTATTACAAATTACAAAAAGACAGTTATTATAAAAAAAGGAAATTATTGTAATAAAGGGAATAGCAATACGACAGATTTGAAAAAAGGTAGAAAATGAAGCAAGAATTCAGGATGCAGAGAGGGAGAGAGAGAGAGCTAGTCACCACCATGGATCCAGTGGTGTCCCAGGAATCTGTTTTCGTTGCTGGTATGGGTGGGAGTTCTTCAGGCTTCATAGTCGGTATCTGAGCAGTGTCCTCTGAGTCCATCAGTGATGGAAGTCCTTGTGAAGGCATCCTTCTGGAGTCCTCTTGAAGGTACACATTTTGGCAATGATTTACTCCCCCTTTTTTCATGAGTTAGGGGGAGTACCTATATTCTTCATGTCACATGTTCCTGTTCCTGGTGGATCAGTTTTTCCTGATCTTGCAAGCAGCTCTTCGACTGCATGTCTACCCGTGTATGAAGCAGTTCTTTGGGAAATGGACAGAAGACTTAGGTCTTTCTAATTCATCCCTAAGGCAATAGATGGTGGAGTCCCAGTTTAGCTCCTCACACCCTTCTCCCAGCCAATGGATGGAAGAGTCCTATCTCAACTCCTCCCACCCATCTCTGAGACAATTGTCCTTGGAGTCCCATTTCAGTTCCTCACACCTATCCTTGAAGTGATAGAAGTAGGAGTCTTATCTCAGCTCTTTCCCACTCATCTCTCAGACAGTGGATGGTGAGTCACATCTCAGCTTCTCCTACCAGTCTTTGAGACAATGGGCAGTGGAGTCTGATTTCAGATCAGTCTCTCACACACCTCTCCCCAGATTGAGGTTTTGCCTGTGTCTGTGGTGTAGATATTCTGCTGGAATACAGTGTAGACCATGTAGATCTTCTGCTCTGCTTTTGCATCAGTTCTGGGTCTGGCCCAGGAATAAGTGTTGGCACTTGGTCAGGGAAGTGGAGAAAAAAGCATCAGACAATTTAACCTCCACAAAACACAGCAATCTTCAGCTGTTCAGCCAGCTGAAAAGAAAACATCTGCAATTGTGTAGGATTTCAGCACAGAGTATTTGTCACACCCCTCAAGTCTCAGCATTTATTTTCTAATACAAATTCAAGCAGTTGGAAAAGTGAGTAGGACCGCGTTGGTACCTGCAAAGGTTACAACTACATACTATGAACAGCCAAAGAGTCCATCGTGTTTCCAAGCTGGTTGGAAAATGCTTGCTACTGCTGTTCCCAAATCTCATAAACCACCTGAGAGCAGTGTTGTGGTTTAAGCCCATCCAGTAACTGAGGATCACATAGCCGTTTGCTCACTTCCCCACCTTCCTTCCACCCACTCCCAGAGGGACGGAGAGAAGAATTCAAAGAATGTAACTCCCATGGGTTGAGATAAGAACAGTTCAGTAACTGAGGTATAATACAAACCACTACTGCTACCACCAATAATAATAATAAGGGAATAACAAGGGAAGAGAATGCAATCGCTCATCACCCACCAACCAACACCCAGCCCAACTGAGCAGTGATCGAACCCTTCCAGGTGACTGCCCCCAGCTTATATAGTGGGCATGACGTGCTGTGGTATGGAATACCTCTTTGGTCAGCTTGGGTCAGGTGCCCTGTCCCTGCTTCTTCCTGACTTCCCCTCCTCCCTGGCAGAGCATGAGGCTCAGAAAGTCCTTGGCCAGACCAAACATCACTAAGCAAAAACTGAAAACATCAGTGTTATCAGCTCTGTTCGCAGGCCAAAAGTCAGAAACACAGCACAGCACCAGCTACTAAGGAGAAAAATGACTGCTACTGCTGAACCCAGGACA
This sequence comes from Psilopsiagon aurifrons, assembly GCA_025447955.1. NCBI lineage: Eukaryota > Metazoa > Chordata > Aves > Psittaciformes > Psittacidae > Psilopsiagon > Psilopsiagon aurifrons. Next base: position 11,768 of record JAOEHY010041856.1, read on the forward strand.
AACAGTTACCTCCATGGTGGACAGAAGCTATGTGGAACTTCAAAATAGGCAGTTGGAGACCAGTTTCACCCAGTGCAAACTAATATAATTATGTTGACTTTAAAGATAATTAGTCTAGTTGAACTTTTTGCCCTACAATAATCTTGATATTTTTGTTAAGTAAAGCAATACAAAATAAAAATCTGACCTCAGACTTAATATGTAAACCAAAATGTTCAAGATAACGGAAAAATTAATCCTAAAATGTTTTCTGGGTTACAGGCCTCCACATCAGCCCAATAAATCTGTTTACAATCCAATTTGAATATGGACCACTGGCACACCTGTCATTAGGTAACTCACACCAAAAAAAAAGTTATAGTTTTAAGCTATTTGATATAGTTTTGTCACGCGTCTGAGGCATACCTTCTATCAGAATAACCATCTAGCTTACAGTAGTGGACCTTTTATAGTGGTGTCACATTGGAGACGCAGGTGGGGAGGTGGAGGCACCTGGAAGAGAAAACACAAGGTGTAGATCAGCAAACTATGCTCTTCTTTGGGTTGTTTGTCCTGACCAGATACAGACAGGGCAGGATTTGTGGTGTCAGAATCACCACTAAGACCCACCAAGCCATTAGGATGTTAGTGCATGATTAGAAATTAAAAGATTCTATTCTTGCCATTTCATCTTTATTCTGACTTTCCCTTTAAATTACTTTGTCTCCTGTGTCCTTTTAAATTGATTTGTTATGTTAAATTTGTGCGAAATAAATAATGAGCTTCCTAATTAGCTTATGTTGAAGCAAGGCAATGATGAAATTATATCCAACTGTCTTAGTGTCTGGGGCCCTACGAAAAAAACACACAAAAGACACTAGAAACTGTGCAACTCCTCGACACATTATATGCTACCGTGTTGGTTTTCAGTGCTTTGATGCTGTAGGAAAACAGCTGCTTTGAATGGTTCTGCGAGCACAGAGCTTAGTTCTCATCACAGCAGTCTCACAGATAGCTGCAAATTACAGATGAAAATTTGGGGTAAGTAGTGGAAGAAAAATGTGCATTCACGTCTATCATGACCAAATAACTGACACATTTCTTTCAATTAATAATTAATAACTTATTTTGGTTTTACCCTAAATAATCCATAAACTAAGCTGAAGGGCAGAAATAACCTAGGAAGTCTGACTTTTTTTCAAGATTGGAGGGGGATCCGAGTTCCAATCCCAGCTTTGAAATAGTCTCAGCATTGTACAGCACATATCTTCATTGGAAGATTTTTCCTGAATTGGCGAAGAGAGAATCTCTGCCTCTACCTAGGACAACTGCAAAATCCTTGGTAGCCACAATCAGTTCTATCTTTACCCCTAAGTTGAAGGCCCCATAGATCACCTGATAGAGGAAAGAACCAAAACCAGGACTCCAGTATGCCTGTCTGCTATCCTAGGTTAAACAATACCTGTCATATTGTTGCTATGGTTATCGCTAGTGTTTCTGCTTTTAACTAAGTTATAACTATTAAAATTGCAAGTATTACTGCTAGTATTTACTTCCTAAAGGATTACTACTCTGTTCAGACAGCTTCTGGTATGTTTTAGTGGTAACATTTCTGATCACATGTACATGTATCTTGCTGCTCTTTTCAAACATTGTATTTAATGAGAAATTTGAGAACAACATAATTTTTTGTCAGGAGTTAGATACTGAAAATAGTGCAGATGAAGCAGAATAAGTCCCAGCAACTTTAAGAAGTAACAAAAGAACACGTCTAATCTATCAGCCATGACAAGTACTTTTTTTCTGCATAGGAGAAGTCTCATGGAAATACACTATGAAATGTAATTAGACACATGCAGTAACTCTTTTGTCAAGAAAGAGAAATACTTCTCAGCTGCTAGTGTTCACCAGAGATAAATAACCATATGGCATAGTTAGAAGCAGAATGAATCATAAAAAGGGGAACTGTTCACCAGATTTAGCTAGGAGCTAGTTAAGTCTCACTAGAAGAAAGAAGACTTCATATTTAAACCACATCTCTATTTTCTTCTCTCTTCGTTTTATTTTTTTGGGTGAAATGAATGCTTGCCAACAAGTAAGTACTTTAGTATAAAATTAGAAACATAAGATACAAGAATTTCTTTATTAGCCCAGACAGAAGCCCATCTAGTTCAGTGCCACGTCTCTAACAAAAGCCAGAAACAAGCAGTAAAATAAAGAATAAAAGAATGAAGGCAGGTAGTTTAGATTGAATATTAGGAAAAATTTCTTCACCAAAAGGGTTGTCAAGCATTGAAGCAGGCAGCAGAGGGAAGTGATTTAGTCACCATTCATGGAGGTATTTAAATTAGAGGTAGCTGCCACGCTTAGGCTTAGTGGAGGACTTGATTTAGTGGTGGACTTGGCAGTGTTCAGTTAATGGTTGGACTTAGTAATCTTAAGGATCTTTTCCAACATAAACAATTCCATGTTTCTTTAATTTATAATAGTATATCAGCCAGGAGTAAGGAACATCTTTCCTTTGTTATACTGAGACATGATGCCTCAAAATGTGCAAAACTTTCTGGTAGTGGTCCTTGAGGAGCCCTCTCTGATGCTACTAATACTCACATTCATGGGGATCAGGGAAGTCCATTTAAAAATAAATTGCCTAACAGTGACAAGGGTTAGAATAAATTCAACATAATCTACCAAATGTATATATAATCATGTGTATATACATATATATATATAACGCAATGCTAATGACACTCAGAGGAGATATCTGAAAAAATATAGCAGTTTCCATTAAAGTATCAAATGTTGATGGTGTAAGGGAGAAACATGTCTTAAAATATAATTAAACAAGTGCATTTTATGCTTTGTCAAATGTCATGGGTTCAGCAGTAGCAGTCATTTTTCTCCTTCTTGGTAGCTGGTGCAGTGCTGTGGTTTTGACTTTCAGTCTGGGAACAGCACTGATAACACCGATATTTTTAGTTATGGCCTAGTGATGTTTGGTCTGGCCAAGGACTTTCTGAGCCTCATGCTCTGCCAGGGAGGAGGGGAA
>JAOEHY010041860.1:0-12451 GCA_025447955.1 Psilopsiagon aurifrons
TTTTGTCCTGTACAATTTTATTCCTAATTAAAAAAAACCAACAAAAACCAAACAAACAAAAAACCAAACCATATATTATCATATATTATCATCTATTCATAAATAGTAAACTTTAAATTAATGCTTTTAAAATGGATAACAAGAGCTTGGACATTTATAAAGGAATTAGAAGGAATTCTCTTGGTAAGCATGTTCTCTTCAATCTTTCTCCTGAAATAAACTCAACTTATTGAACACTGCACAACAATTTATGAATTGGAATGGTCAAAATTGTGTCTGACCCCTGGGGACTTGCAATGCAATATGAGCTATGTCTCCTGACTGGCAAACTCCATTTAATTTCTCTCCTTTTCCCTTGGAATAAATGTTCCAATACTTTCTAACTTGTGACCTTTGGGAGTGACTTGCCTGAAAGTCAAAAGTTAACAGAGGTAGCAATTTAAGAGAGTTTAGTTACTGCAGCAGATTTATAGTCCAGCGTGATGGGTGAAAAAAATGGATTTAGGTATAATTAGGAAAATGAGATAGCAAAATCACTAGCAGAAGAATGTTGAGAATCATGCATAGAAAAAGATAGATATGGCAATTTAAAAGTTATTTGAAACTATATTCTGTATTAACTATTCTTAGCTGGGGGCACATTTCTCAATTTCCCCTGGCAAAATTGTTCTTCTTTGTATAAATAATAAATATTCATTGGCTCACCAAGTTGAAACCATTTTATTAAACTCATGTTCACCACTTTCTTCTTCAACTCACATTTAACTATCCCCTGGATTTCTGTGTTGAACATGTGTAAAAGGATGGAAAAAACAAAGTGTTTATAACTTACCTCTCACTGTTTTTAAAGTGATTGGGAGCTATAGTAAACAAAACTATCTTGCTCTTATACATAAACTCAAATTATTTTTATTTAATACTTAACACAAAACCCATTTCCATCAACAACAGAAAAAAACCCAACAACAAAAGGACTTATTTTTCTTCTCTGTTGATGAAATACCTATGAAAAAAACCTCAAGGATTGACCTATATTAAAAAATACTCAAATGGCAAAGGTTATTTCTAAAAGAATACTAGATCTGTTTATTCCATCATTTTTATTTTTTTTTTTTTTAATGCATTCATCTTTAGTAGCTTATTTCCTATCTGTCTTCAAATTTCAGTGGTAAATTTCTTCCCTGTGCTTCAGTCACGGTTGGTGAAGAATTCACATGCTACCAAAATAATTACAAATCCTAGAAGGGAAAGAAATTAAGTAATCTACTAATTATAAAGGAAAATTTCACAAGAAATGACAGATGATCTGAGATGCTAAGTGCTATATTCTTGTTAGCAGATGACCACAGAAGTCATTAAAGTAGTTAGCATCCTTATAACATTAAGTTAATGCATTACTTGGAGAACAGAGGTCACCTCTCTTGCTGTGCAAGTCTACACATTCACTGTGGTTTCTGTATACTGCCTTCACAAGTCAAAGTTTAATTTTCTCCATTACAAAAATGCAAGTCAAAACCTCATTTCTAGAAGGCTTTATTTTCCATAGTGTTAGTCACTTCAGGGTCTGATTCAAATGACTTCAACTGATGTTTTTCAGATGTCTATCCTAAGTGAACTACAAGTACCTAAATGACCACACCACAACTACAGCAGGGAGATCATGCTCCTGTGCATTTATCCCAACATGTGCTGGGGGAGGACACACAGGTTTTCTCAGGTTCTTGATGAGGACTGATCAAATTCAGAGCTTTCTGGGCTGCAAGAACCCACTGCCAGCTCATGTTGAGCTTCTCAGCAGCCAAATCCATCTGGATGGCATCCCTTTCAATCAGCATGTCAACTGTGCTGCGCAGCATAGTGTCATCAGCAAACTTGCTCAGGGTGCACTCACTACCATTGTCCGTGTCACCAACAAAGATGCTGAACAGTGCCAGTCACAGTTTTGACTCCTTAGGAGCCCCACCCATCACTGGTCTCTGTTTGGACATAGACCACACCTCTTTGAGTGTGACCATGCAGCCAATTCCTTGTCCATTGAGCAATCCATCCATCAAAGCAATGTCTCTCTAATTTAGAGACAAGGATGTTGCATGGGACAGTGTCAAATGCCTTGGGAAACTCACACTTGCAGTAGAGTGAAAAGGGCTATGGAAGATCTTTTGCCTCCTTATGAGCTGTAGAGGAAATTTGAAAGATCACCAAATTAAATTTAGGTTCCCAACTTAAAGATCATTGAGATATCCAAAGCCTTTTATGAATACAGGCAGAAAATGTTGAGATTCTGGACCCTAGGCTCAAATGTGGCGTCATGTCAATCTGCAGAGAATTTCAGGATCATGATCTACCTGTGAGATTTTTGGTTTTATAGTCAGCTGATTTGAAACACCTCATCTTTTTCATCTGTATCTATATTAATGAATTTGAGACGAGTTTAAGGTTCCCAGAGCATAATATATGTATTTCAGCCATATCCCAGCTCTTTAACAAAACAAGGCTCAGGAAACGAAGTCCCTTTTTTTTGCTTACTAATTTCTACTGAAGGTAAACCTGAACTTTCAGACTGAAAGAGCACCATGTTATGTTTTCTTTTGCTGAATATCAATACTTCTCTTTTCGTCACTTTCTGGTTTTTTGTTTCAAAAAGACTAAAGATAAAATATTTCAAATTATTATACATTATTAAAATATGCATAAATTTGTTAAATTTAGGTCTGAGGTGAAAAGTAGGCTATCTTGTCTTCCTTAACTTTTTTTTTTATAATCTCAAGTACAATGTTCTCTTGCTAGTTGGCATTTGTAGCCATTATGTTGTTGCCAAGAAATTGAAAAGCAGGTAAACAATAGTCATAATTTATGTATGGATCTACTACAATTGTGCCCAGTTGCTGTAGAGCTGAATAATTTCTGTTCTCTATGCTGGCAAGTTTTCATAAAAAGGAACTTGTTTTGGAGTTGTGTTGATAGCATATAATTGCATCATTGATGAGGCTGGCATAGAATAAGGGAAAACTATGTGGGCTTGTGCCCTAAAGAGAGAAAAGAATTAAAAAATAAAAGGAAGGGAAAACCAAAAATCAATGTGACTCAAGAGAAAAGAACAAGATGCCCTTTGAATAAGAAGCCATTTTCCAGCATCCAAGATGTTATTGTAAAAAATTAATAGAAAAACATGAATACCTTGGGAGAAAAACAAAACAACAGAAAAAGAACCCCTAAAACCAAAACACACACAAAATATAACAGCAAAGCCCCACACCCCTCCAAACTAAAACCAAAGAAACATAACAACAAAACCCCAAACAGTTAAGGTTTAAACAGCAATTTTCTATTTCTTCTATGGAGAACCATTTCACTTTTTTTTCAATAGCTTTTCATTTTTCTCCTTCATTCCTTTCCCCCTATGTTTCTTATGCCTGACTGCAGTATTAGAGCTATAACTCCGCACTGAGACTTATTAAAAACCTCTCATCCTACCTCTTTATATCTCCCTTGAATCTTGCCTGCTTTACCTCCTTTCCTTTAAGATCCACTTCTTCATCCCAGGTCATCTTTCTGTTATTAATAATTACTTTATTTTCCTCCCTCAATCATTATTTTTAATGTGCTTTGGCTTCCCCAAACTTAAAATCATATTCTTAATCACCTAACCTCACCAACACTTAATTTCTCCTTGGTATCATAAATTATCTGCTTTAATATTATTGTAATTGACTTTAACACAGATAATTCCTTTGGGTAAATTTAATTGTAAATTTTTAGCTTTCATTCCTTTTGACCTATCTTTTCTCTTTAAGATTGTTGATTCACTCTCCTCTTCAGGAATGTACTAAATTTTCTTGTTTCTCCTTTTACCTGTTCAGATATGTCAAAAAGCTCTTTTCTAAAAAAAAAGTATTTTAGCAGCCCTCCAAAAATCTTTTAGAAAGAGGGACTGCTTCAAAGTATCACATGGTGTGCTGGATTTATCTTTTTTTTTCCTATGGCTTTATGCAGTAGGGTGTAAATGGTCACATTATTTTCCTTACCAGTCAATTGTAGTCACTTATTAACCCCATATAATATTAAAAGCCATATAAGTATTAAAAATCAAATTATATTGAGCTTTGGTAAAAGCTTAATAAAAAACTTAAAAAAAGCTTTTATTGTTTTTGTGAAAGACAATCCCAATGGCAGAGAGTGATCTACTTCAGGAAGTCTCTAGCTATTATTATCAGAGGCAATTGTTTATCTATTTGACAGTCAGTTATGGAAGCGTAGATGTATTCCCTGCTTTTTTATTATTTCTGGCACAGACCTGGATGCTGTAGATGGACTCAGTGATTTTTTCTCTTGTAAATGTCAGAACCAGCATATAAATAATTCAGCTAATCTTTGCCTAAATAAAGAGTGAGAGATTCAACCTAAAGGAAGTAGAAATCACAGAAAAGAGGTCATATTGTCAATGATACAGCTGTTCTCAGCTGAGGCATGTATACAGATGTCCATGGACACGCCTATATACCCATAGCATCTAAGTTTCTCTAATTTACCAAGCTTATATGAGGTCTCAATGCTTAAAAAAAAAAAAAATCCAATTGCACTTGAGAATATTCCAGGCCCAAATCATAATGTCTAGTACAAAGAAACTAGAAGAAAAAGAAAATGCACAAAGAAAAGGAAAGCAAAACATTTAATGCAGCATTTTTTTATTCTGAAGTAAAATTCACAGCTTTCTTTGCATTTTATGTATGTTCACAATAGGTAAAGAGTTGGTATATAACCAGCAAATAAGACCCTTGTCTCTAAACTGGAGAGGCATGGATTTGATGGATGGATCACTCAGTGGATAAGGAATTGGCTTAATGGTCTAGTAGAAGGATAGTACATATATACAGTGATGGAATTACAGTGGCCCAAAGCAGATTGAATCCTAGCCCTTTCCCTTATGCCATACCAGCTCATAATATAGTTTTATTTCCTGTACTCAATACAGAATAACCTGTGCCCTTAAGGATGAGCATTGCTTTTGGACATGCCAACTGCATTTTCAGGCTCAATGTTTTTGAGCAAGAGGGTATTTTACTCCTGAGCAACTGCCATTAAGACACACCTATAATCGGTGGTACTATCCATAATACGTTATATTTCACCTAAACATAATACGTGCTTTGTTCGGCATGCTCTGTGTGCATATGGTGGATTTAGGTTTGCAAAAGAAGATCACAAGACAATTACTCTAGCTGCCTGTGTCCAAAGGTAAAGCATTTATAAAGAGACCAGATTTTATTTCCAGAGATCAGAATTGAAAGCCCTCATCAGTTGTAAAGAAAATTTTCCTTTCTGTATGGTTGTTCCAAATACCATAATGGATTTCTTTTTTTCCCTGGTTCTCCTTTGGTTTTTGCTTCTTGTTTTCTGTGGGATTTTTTTTGTTTGTTTGTTTGTTTTTTCCCTCCTTCTATTTTATTTTTCATGGAATATTTTAAGCACTATTTTGCAAAACGAGAATTTTTGCAAAACAGTGAACCATGTATTCGCAATAGGGAGAACAAATCATTTACCACTGGTAATAGTTTAAAAGCATAATTTAACTCTAGATATCAAAGGGAAAACCTTCAGAAAAGTTTCTTTCCTTCTACTACTGGATTGTGGGGCTTGTTCAATTTTTTTCAATGCTGCTAATATGGCTTGTTCTTAAGTGTACATTTTCTGATGCAACATTTAGTAGCATTATGGCCAGTGGTTGTGAGTCATTAAGGATCTGGGGGTTTTGATATGATGGTAAAGGGATTGAAAAAAAATAGTATTGCAGAGATGGAATTAGAAAAATAACAACATGTTATCTTGAAAATTATATTAATAAAACAATACAGTAAGAACCCCACACTTTTTATACTAAGTACATTTACATCTGCACTCAAATATATTTGATGAACAGGAAAAATGTTAGCAAATGCTCATAACATCATCACTAAATCAAAAATAGTGTTATCCTTTTGCCCTCATGCTTCCCAAAAGAAGGAGAAACCACTCTTTGTTCTCTCCTAATCCTGCCAGTCAAACTGGCAACTTTGAATATAGTTAAGGGATGTCCTTTTACTCTCCAACTGTAGTGAGGATTCTTAAGGTTACTCATCCTTTCATTTGTGTGTCTTTTTAGGATGTATTTTTTGCCTCCTTTTAGAAAAGTGAAAAAATATATTCCACCAGTCTGTTGCAGTTCATTCATTCCAGGAGGAAATATATATTTATAAATGCTACACTTGTAATGTATATGCACACACAAAAAAAAGACAAAAGTCTCATGATGACTAACATGACACAATTATCAATTAAATTGATAATATGCTGGAAAGGAAAAGGTCTTAAATTTTAATAAAATAATCCATTAAAAAAAAATTGGTGAAAATAACGCTAGCAGCAGCCCTACTGACAATATAATTTCAAAGTAAAAATTTCAACCCCTCTCAATTTCTATTCTGTATTCTTCAATCAGTTTGGATTTTTTTCCACACATGGATGCTCTTGCTTTTTGCTATATAAAATTGATCATGGATGCACTTTGATTTGAACATGTTGCAGGAATCTTTGGCATTCCTGGTTATTTGTGATTACTAACTGCAGAGTGTGGGCATAAATTCACATTATTTTCATTTTAGATGTCATCATCAGAGTTAGTTATCCTGGAATCTTTTCATATCTCTCAGGAATATTTTGATTACATGAATAAAAAAGAAACTCATGACCTGGCTCTTTGTGATAAGGGAATATGATACTATGGCTGAAGAACTCTGTGGTTTTGGCTGAGTACACACAAACACTCTAATGACTGAAAAGTTGTATCTTAACCTTATATAATTTTGGAAGTGTGACCATTTGGAAAATTTTTGGGCACTGGAAAATAGTTATTTTATGAATTATCCAGGCAATAGACAACTAGAGTTGGGAGAAAGAGCAATGAATATTGATAGCATCTTATTTTCCAGTAAAAGCAAAGTGCCATATGGCAAAGACTTTATTCCAGTGATGAGCAGCACTGATGAGCTTATAAAAAGTATTCTGAGAACCCAGCCTATGCATATTGCCTTCTGATCACATGCACTTAATAAATGCCTGACACTTATTATGGATTTCTGTCTCTGCAACTTAGTTTCCCATGCAATAGACTGATTACAGAGTCATAATAGATATAGGATACTTCACTGGTAGATTCCATTTTATTGTCATTCTGTTATATGACAGGAAACTGAAAAGAAAGCTATTTTATATATTCATTTAGATGCAAGAAATTGGAGGACACCAACTGAACTACTTCTAACGCAGTGTTTTGCAGTTCAAATTGTCTTAATCCAAAGATTGCTTATGAAAGTAATCTCAACTTATACAATATCATACTTTTCTGTCTTTGCAGACAGAAAAGATGGGAGATCCTCACAGCCTCATTTTTTTCATAGTTGTGCATTACATCTGAAATTAGTTTCAGAAAATAGCTGGAAGGTACTTGGTCAGTCTATGTATGTCCCCTTGAAAATGTTCTATGCATGGAGCACATTGATACAGTATGTGGTAGATGATTTCTTAAATTGTTACTACTTCAGTTTCAGTACCACAACAGCACTAAATTCCTTCCCTATATGGTAATTAATTTTAAAGAATATTTACAAACTTTTTCATATTTAAAGAATCTATAACGTGTCTAGAATGTCTAGCTATTATGGAGGTCTTGACAAGCCACACTCTTAATAACATATGGGCAAACTTATTTAGAACAGAATGGAAGTGCCAGAATGAAGTGCTGTAATACATAAAAGTGATAAATAACAGAATAGCTTATCTTATGTGTAGAGAATGGTCTGGTTCAGTGTTCCAGGCCGTTTCATCACACAGTAAGAGCTCTAGTTGGTATAAATTCACTCCAAAGAAACACAGATGGAAATTAGACCACATACTGAAGTATATGTGATGGTGAATTCAAACATGCATAGGAAGGATAAAAACAAAAACAACAAATAAACCCATTAAATTTTTACAATAGGTCTTGATATATTTATGAATTTTACCTTGAACGACAATGGAGTAGGCAATTACCACAAAGATCCCCTCTGCTCATACAGTCCCATTATCTTTTGTAGTGTTCGGGAAACTTTAAAAGCCCCCCTCTATGGGCCAGAAGATCATCTACATCATTTTATAATTTAAAACATTATTTTATGTGTGCAGAGGAATATTTTGCTTGCATATGTGCCTGTCATGTAGAGCCATCTGCTTCTCTATTGTAATCTCAAATGTTAAAGCATTCATATTAACATATTGGACTATAGATTCTAAGTACCCCTGCTTTCTCTTGTACCAAAATAGACTATTTAGTTCTCGTATACAGTGTACTGTACCCTGATAAAAAAGGTTACTACAGACACTGCTACGGGAGATTTTTAAAAAACCTCCTGACAGCCAAAATAAAGTTAGTCAAAGAAATCAAGCTATGTGAAGCTATATCCACTGTTTGCTGTTTGGAGGAATATTTTTTTTTAATTCCCTTTTGGTAAAAAAATATAAAAATAGACAACTTCTTTACTTTTTTTTTTTTTTTTTGCATTATCTGAATTTGTAAATATACATACAGATGAGAGAATTTTTTTTTTTTTGTTTAAAGCCACAGAATAATGCAAAAGGGTTTTCAGCTCCACAGAAACAAAGCCCTGTCTTTCCAAGAAATCCAGACGTCATGAAATATGTTCTCTGGAATTAGACATCATCCAGTTGAGCAGAAAAAGTTGAGATTAAAATTCAGCTTTTATGAGCTACCATAACAGAATTTCTAGCTGGAAATTTACACATTTCTTGTTATCTCTTCCTATTTAAAAATCAACTTCCATTTTACTATAAACCTTGGCAATGATAGATCTTCATGTGAAATAACTACAGACAGGTCTATCTTTTTCCACTTGCCCATATTTGATGTTCTAAGTTTTCATAAGGAAAGGAAAAGTCGATTTTTTAAAATTATTACCTCCCCTCCCCTCAACTTATTTGTATAGGAACTTTTTACAAACAGATATTGGCACATTTCTGTAAAAATGCTACTGGAAAGTGCTATCTTCCAAAGTTATTTTCCTCTCTCAACTACGATTTCATTATGTTGATAAAAGTATGTGAACATTCCAATTTAATATATAAATATATACATGCCTCTTTTATGCTCTCAGGTACAGCATTTAAATGAGTAACATACTTACCAGTATCTACATTGCATTTATGAAATTAAAGTGATCGTTATATAATTACAGTGCATTTACTTGGTTGCTAAAAATTAACATTTTATGATTAAATGATTTAGTACCCACTATTAGATTGTGTGATTTAAACATTTGCTAAGAAATTAGCAGACAATTATGTTGTATAAAATGATATGTGACTAAGAAGACATTACACTGGAACATCACATAAGCCCAAACCTAATCATAAATAAAGATTGGGATAAATATAATAAAATTATTTAATTTTATATATTTGTCTTAATGATTTTATGCTGCGAATCCTGATATCCAGGCCATTCACTATCAACTCAAAATTCATAAGAGAACACTGTAAACAAGAAAACCACAAAATTGACCCTATTTGTATTTGGAGTTGAAACTCAGAATTGCATTTTAAAAAATTCTGATCTTTAAAAATTTTCTTCAGTCCAGAATGAAATTTAAAACCTTTTTTAATAATGATACATTAAAAAATTAGTTTGTAAAACATTTACTTTAATTTTTAAAGTTTCATATGACAATAAAAAATGGTTTATACAACTAATCCAAACATAATAAGTTGTGACTAAGTTGCAATCTTATATAAATTTGTCCATCAGGTCAATAGAGTGGCATCTTTATCCTTAAGGGAGGAAATCCTTAAGTAAAACTATATCCTTACAGTTTACTCTGTCATTCGGTGTTCTGAATTCATGACTCATCATATTACTGAAAAAGATTTTGTGGAAACAGCTTCTACCACATGCACATCTGTAGTGATTTAGACTGGTATTTTAATAGAGAAGAGAAACTGTCTACAGTCTTCAAATTATTACATACCCTAGAGGGTTTGGGGTCATTTTAAGGGATTTTTTAAGGATTTGGGTGTTCTTGTAGAAGAAAAAGTTTCCTTCCTCCTATACACATTTGTATCCTCTAACCAATCCTCAGCAAGTGAATGCTCCATCCCTGAAGGCGTTCAATGCAGGTTGGACAGAGGCTTGGGTGACACAGTTTAGTGTGAGATGTCCCTGCCCATGGCACGGGGGTTGGAACTGGATGATCTTAAGGTCCTTTCCAACCCTAACTGTTCATTGATTCTATGATTCTAAGTGCTTGCATGGAGCTACTTGGTATTCCCAGGAGATTGCAAGTTGCCTCACAAATAACTAGCAGTAGCTTAAGTCTGTGCTCTGTAGAGTCAGAAGAGACTATTCAGAGGATATTACAGATTCTTCTAGGTTCTTAAATTTAATTAAAGACCATATAGAACATTCTAAGTTTAGAAAACTCTTTACTTCTCTCCAGTATTTGGGTATAAAACAGGGTTAAAAGAGAACTCAGCAAAAATCTTCTTGATTCACACTAAATTATATCTTAGGAACCAGTAAGATTTTCTCTCATCAGACACAATTCAAGGTATTCGTTCTAGCAGGTTTTAATTGGCTTTACAGTACCTCCAGAAACAGAAACACTATCTACTTACTGCCACAGGTAGATTTAGCAGAACTGCTTCTTTCATTGCTTATTGGAGAGCTACTGAAGATAGTTCTGGAAATGAAAATTCAGGGTAAAAAGAAAAATATGTAAATAAAAAAACCCAAACAAACAAGCTAGTATATTTGTTTCCCTTTTATTTATTTCTTTTTTTTTTTTTTCTACAATGCTTGCCTCTACTGTTCAGACCCTGGTTTCTGCAGGACCCAGGGGTACAAAGTTTCCACATGAGTAAGCAGATCAGTCTAGGGACATCTTTTCAAAAAAGCAGAACTGCTTGCAGTCTTGTGAAGTGATAGCAAGGAATGTGCAGCTACTTACCTTTTTGCCACCAGCAGCTGAAATCTTTTAAATAGCTCGTTTACTTTGGCACTTCAGTGTATTGTGGCGGACACAATGCACAAAACATTTTACCACACTGAAAAATTGTCATAGCTGAATCTTTATTTGCAAATATGGTCTTCTGAAAAAAACACAAACAAATGAACCTCTCACAGTTTCCTTGAATAATATCAAGGGGACGTTATGTGGTGATGTTGTAATGGGGTAGTAAGGACAGATCTGGACAGTTCCTCTGGAAGTAAAATTAACTCACATAGCTTCAGATAAGTGGGATGAATGATAAGGATGATCAAATGTTCAGAATTTCTTTTGTGCCTTTCAGTACATGAGAAAGATTTTTTCTAAAAATTGGCACTAGGAAGTCTTACTTTTATCTGCTAAATCAGGTGAATTGCAAAAATGAAGAATAGATTGGGGTTTTGTGCTTGACAACATTCAACATTATTCCCATCTTCTCTACTGAAGGCCTGATGACCAGCTTAGACAAAAATAAATAATGTGAGACTCATCTCCTGCTGGAATTAGGCATGCGTATCTGAGCATGTCTAGTTATCTGAGCTTACTGTTGTCTAGAATGCAATAATCACTTCTAGAATGTTAGCTATCTACCAAATGCAAGCATAGATTTTGTCTTGAAAATACTTGCAGTGCAGAAATATTTTCTCTTATTAAACATAAATGCAAATGTAGCTGTAGTATATTAAAACTGTAAAGCTGAGTGATATGAACCTTACCATATTATATTGTTATTTTTTGCATTCAAAAGATTAAAAGTAAACATGTATTTTAAGCTAGATGTAAAGTACTGCAAGGTAGACTTAAAGCACATGGTTAAGTAATATTGATGCCATTTTTTTTCCTTTATTTTGCAGCTTTCTTTTTATTAGGAGTGAGAGGTGTTATTTAATTATCTATTAATACCTGAAAGACTATTCCAGAATATCCTCTTCATTATGTCATTTACCTGAAATAAGAGCACAGCTGGTACCAATCCTAAAGGGTATTCAGTTTCTTAACTGAATAGCACAACCAAGTGACAAAGCACTCCTGAATATTTGTTAATCCATGATCAGGCTATTTATTTATGAAGCAGAAAAACTATTTTTAAGCCCATACTGAAAATTAGGTAAGAATAGGAATGAAAATCAGATATCTTGCAGCTTTCCTGAATACCCCTCTAATCACTCATCTTCACAGGATCTTTTCCGATTCTTAGAGTACCTAATTGTCATGGGTTCAGCAGTAGCAGCCATTTTTCTTCTTCTCAGTAGTTAGTGCAGTGCTGTGTTTTTGAGTTTCGGCCTGGGAGCAGTGCTGATTACACCAATGTTTTTAGTTATGGCTTAGTGATGTTTGGTCTGGCCAAGGACTTTGTGAGCCTCATGCTCTGCCAGGGA
>JAOEHY010041862.1:0-30934 GCA_025447955.1 Psilopsiagon aurifrons
AGTAGAGGGGCAGGATCACCTCCCTCGACCTGCTGGTCACACTCCTTTTGATGCAGCCCAGGATGCAGTTGGCTTTCAGGGCTGCAAGCGCACAGTGCCGGCTCATGTTCATTTTCTCATTGACCACCACCCCGAAGTCCTTCTCTGCAGGGCTGCTCTGAATCTCTTCTCTGCCCAGCCTGTAGCTGTGCCTGGGATTGCTCTGACCCGCGTGTAGGGCATTGCACTTGTCATTGTTAAACTGCATCAGGTTGGCATCCACCCACCTTAGAAGCATGTCAAGGTCCCTCTGAATGGCATTCCTCCCTTGGAGCATGTCTACAGAACCACCCACCTTGGTGTCATTGGCAAACTTGCTGAGGGCGCACTCAATCCCATTGTCCATGGCAACAACAATGATGTTGAACAAGGCTGGTCCCAACACCTGTCCCTGAGGGACACCACTCATTACTGGTCTCCAGCTGGACATTGAGCACAACTCTTTGCATGCGACCATCCAGCCAGTTCTTTATCCACCGAGTGGTCCACCTATCAAATTGATGTCTCTCCAATTTTTAGATGTAGTATGCCATATAAGTTTTCTGAATTATCATGCCATGCAGACTATGTTACCAAGGAAACTGTTTTTCCAATTTCTTCACCTCTCTTTTATAGTACCGAGAATCCAACATAGCAAGTTAATTACAGCCATTACACTGAGAGCGTCTATTGTGAGTCACCTGGATCAACTGTGTAGCTGAAAACCTGATCTTGAGGCCATGAAACTTGCTGTTTGCAAAAGCTGTCACATTTCCAAGATCTCAGCGCCCTACTGTTTTAGGACCTGCTTGGAGCTCCAGAGTAATGTGAAAAAAAATCGAGTATCTCACTACTCAGTATCTACCAAATATCTTTCATTTCTCTCAGGTGTTTTATTTGTTTACCCTTGTTACTTCCAATACTAAGGACATAGTTGTTGTAATTTGTAGGACAGTAGCTTTAATATTTATGTTTCAGATCTGCAGGACATCTTTTATCGTGCAAGAGGCTCCATCTTTTCCGTTACTTCATATTGTTAGCTATCAGTCTGTACAAAATGCTAATTCTTACTAAAAATTACCTTTCTTGTATTATTTTCTGAATTTCATTGTCTCCTTTGTGCCTGCATTATATTCAGAATCACTTTCACACTCTGAAACACGTTATTTTGTTATAGAGGGGCTTTTTGTAGTTTTTTTACTGCTAGTACTACATGTCAAAGTAGTCTCATCTGCCTATTCATCCGCATATTTCATTTGCAGCACTTTGCATATCCAGTTGTTTCTAAAGCCTTGAGAACCCATTTGACACAATGATAAAGCAGATTAGAAAGTAGAAATTAATGCTGCCAATGCTTAGGAAAGCACTGTTTAGCTCATTTTCTGTTTCATCTTTCCAAGAAACATTCTGTCTGGAGTAGTGTTCTAGGTCAAGGACATAGGCCTTGGCTTCTGATAGTGAATGCCTAACTTACTGAAATAGTTTCTTTCTGAATTTAATGTATTTTCAAGAGACTGGTTATATTGGTGCAGTAAATCATCAATCTGTTCCCTTCATAAAACTCTGAACAATCAACGTAATTATTCTAATCTTTGTTGTATCATACATGAGTTCCTTGCTGCACTTCATAGACATTTCACATGGACACCTATAAAAACTGATTCCTATGATATTAAGCACTTGTTTAGATGCAGGAAATAAAAGAAGGATGGAAGTAACAAATACTAATTATATGTGTAAAGCTAATCAAATGTAAGTGCATGTCTTTTAGCCAGACAAGATTTTCCTTGCCTTGCTGTAACTAGAATTATAGTTGGCTAGTTAAACTGCTCATACAGATTGCAGCTTTTTTTCTTTTTTTACAACCGAAGAGCAATCAAGCAGCAGTCTCCAATAGCTTGTCAGATAATTGTAATTAAAAAATGTTGTCTCAAAAAACTGTCATATTTCCTAAGTAATCTCCCAGTACAGGCAGGTGTCTTTGACCTGAAAAGGCTTTCTGTCTGTTATATCTTTGGTGAGCCTGGTTTGAAGTCAGAACTGATTTTGAAAGGAGCAAAAGGTAATGAATCCAGGGTAGCCCTAATTGTTTACATATTAATATTTAGTTTAAAGGTCTGGTAATCCACCATTTTGGCACTGAACCTGGAAATGGATGAGAAAAACCTCAAGAAGTGGTTGCACATGCAGTAGTTGTCTAGTAATTTCATTTAGAATTTATATTTCAAAATGTTGACCTAATTCCATCACCTTTTAACTACTTTCAGCTATTTCCTGCTTTGAAGCTGTCTTTCTTACTGTTCAGAGATTCAGGCTATCTTACACTAAAATGGTTAAATGTTTTCATCATGGTTGAATAGGCCACAATACTGTCATGCTTTTGCTGTCAAGGGCAGTTGCAGGTAAGGCTCGGAAACACAGATCATGATATATATATTCAACCTGTGCACTTAATGCAAAAGGCAGTTAATTGATTTATAAATTAAATATGCAATTTAGCCCTTCCTTTTTAATTGGCACCTTTTACTGCAGCGCTGAACTATGAAATTATCAAAAATAAATCAGACAGTTGGGCAGACTGACCAGTGTTGACAGCACTTGCATGCATACAAACACATGAGGTTTTAAAGGAGATAAATGATGGCATGATTCGGTTTCAGTTATCCCTACTACAAGGGAGAGAAAATAATTTCAAATGTAATTGTCTGATACTTAGTATTTGTCTTGGATGTAAAAAATTTCATGTAAAAAGGTTTAGAACATTTTTCTTATTTTGCTTTGTCACATTAATCAAAATCTTAACCTTTATTTATCACATTTTACAAGGGTGAAACTGGTGAATTGAGAAGTTGATGAACTGATGAAATTTTTCTTGTATCAAAAAAACCAGTAAGACTTTTTTTTTTTTTCAAACTGCAGGTTGAAGCTTATCTAGAAAATCCGTTTGTGTTTGTAACAGCTTATTTTAATAAATGATAAAAGCAGTTTCTTTGTGTACATATTGGGAACAAATTTTGAGTATAATACCAGAGGTACTAATGTAAAGAAAAAAATAATTGAGAGCTACCTTGAGATAGCTGATATTCCAGTAACTTGAAGTAGCTGATGCCCCTGTCAGCTGCTGCATAAAAGCAACCCATAGAAATTGTGTCGTCAGGATTACTTGGAATTCAGAATCCTACTTTCGTCATTGTCCAGTAGGTAAAGTTCATTTGCTGTGTAATGTGATCAGACTTTACAAACAGGACAGGTAAGAGATAACTTTATGGAGACAGCATAAGAAAGAGAGACATACAGAAGGCATTAAGAAAAGACAGAATAATGAAGCTCTTATTAGCTGTTGAAGGAAAGTTTTGGTGCAGGAAAATTGAATTAAGCTGTGGAAAGCAGAAGAGAAATGGTAGAATTACATATTTTAAAGTAAGAAAATGGAGGGAAGAAGAAGAAACAAGAGAAGAGAGAAAATATTTAATAGCTTTTTTGGCAGTTATTTTGTCTCTTAAAAATACATAGTAATTAGTTTTGCCAAGTGAGTGCAATCCGAATGCAGAATTTACAGCAGTATCCATGTCTTAAGTTGGTTTTATCCCATAAAGAAAAAAATAGCTTTCCCCCATTGCCTGTTGCACACAGGCTATCAGTTGAATGCTGTTTTTGGTGGTAGGAAGATTCTGCATTGCCTATAGATAAGACACAGAACTCAAAGCTGTTGCAAAATTGTTTTAATAAGTCATTCATCAGAAGATCACAAATAACAAGCTGACGCATACACCTGATATACTCCGCTTTCAAAGTAAAACACCATAACCCTGATGGAAGTAGATTCTGTAGGTCTCCCATTAGGTCTCCAGAGTACAAGTATCCCCATTTCAGTTCTGCTTGTCATCAACTATATTCATATCCACATTTACTCCACTTCTAAGGATTCTCTGTGCATCGTTTGCTCGTCATTGTAGGTGTTCACTCTCTGCTAGTGCTTACATACTCTCCTGAGCTTTCTTCCTCTTATTGTTTAGGAGTTGCTCTCATATCAGAGGTTCAAATGTCCTCCCCATTTCTCTTCATCCAGTCCAGGTCAGTGTGCTGTATGACAAGATCTCTGGTTTTTCTCAGATTCTAAGAACTATGTGTATTTGCTCCTTGCACTCCTTTTTTTTTTTTTTTTTTTTTTAAGTATCTCTAATGGGAAATAAGGGAGTGTAGTTCTTCTGGGAAGTTACAGGAGAAATGAGTCTTCCTTATGCAGAAAAGTATTAAAAGATGCCATCATCTTGTTACTTAACCTGTAACAATGATATAATTGTTGTAATTGCATAATTGTTCTGTTTGTCCTCCATTTTCCTTCCCCTGGATTTCCAGTTTCCTCTGAAACCATGTAATTTTGCCTATTTATGCAAAGAACAGCTGCACAATTAAAAAGAAGCAAGTATGGAATCTGTTCAAGATGTGAACGTTTATGCATAGGTTTTACATTATCTCTTTGAGCATGATGTCTTCTGGTTGCCTGTGGTTAATGATTGCCACCCAGAGAATCACTCAGTCTTACTCTGAAGACGTTGGAAGATTGATGCTTTTAGGCCTTTTACATTTAACCCAGCTTCTAAGGAAGCGTGTTCCAGTAGGTAATTGTGAAACTGTTGCATTTATGCCTTCTTGTTGGAATTTTTTTTTTTGGCCTAAGTCTAGCAATTTGTCCTTGTTTTATGCTTGTCTGTTATTCAAAAAAAAGTCTATTCAGTACTTTCTTCTCATGAAGATCATTCTGCCTAGCAAAATAGTGTATCATGAATCTTTCTTGTCTTGTAAATAATTTTTTTCATCTTGGTCACATATGTAGTGTTTCTGTCTTTCCTCTGTTGTTTTACATACTTGTGTATATGTTATTTCAATATTTGCCTCCACATTATCTTTGATAAAGAGGGGAAAGTCACCTTCTAGTTTCAGTTTATTTCCGTTTGTACATCAAAAAACTGCCTCAGCAATTTACCCTACTCTGCCACGCCATGAACATGTGTTCAGTTTCTTCTTTGTTATGAAACACAAATCATTCTGGATTAATGACTTTCCAAGAGACGTCTTTCTGGTTTTCTGAACTTGGTGCAAGCTTCCTGTGTGCTGTTAGATGCAGTTTGTTGGATGAGCCGGATTCATCAAGCAAATCCATCCCTGTTCGTATTATTATCGCAGACATCTTTGTGGGATATTTGACAATCCGCGCTTTTTTGTTTGACAACCACAAAAATGAAACATAGTTCAATTCTGTGATACCTTATTTTATATGATTTATTTTACATCTTTTCTTAGTAAATAGTTCAGTTTTGTTGGTCTTTAATTCTTTTGAAGTTGTTTCATATATTGTCCTCATGCAATATCATTCTATTTCTGTTATTTTTTAGAAGTTCACTGAGCAGAGTAAGACTGTTCTAAGAGAGGGTGTACAAGAGTTTATGCCTGTCTTTGTTAGGTTTGAATATTTCCTTTAATATTTAATATTTCGTAGCATTTACAAAATTAATATTTCATAAATTTTTCAGGATAAATAACATTGCAGCTGAATTTCTGTAGGTTTTCCTTACACAGAATAAAATAAACATCTGTATGATTATGATATGGTCATGTTCAAACAGCATTTCACTTTCTAACTTTCTCTTTTTCTGCTGTTGTCATTCATGAAATATCTGTAACAGTCTTGCACTGGATCCTACATAGTGTCAGCCTTTTAATAGTGATAAATTGACTGAAGTTTACTACTTTGTACATGTACAGATTTTTGCTGTAAAAAATCTTATAAAACATTTTTATCAAGTATTTATCTTCTACTGTTGCTTCACGATAACAGACAAAATTTGTTTCTCCAAAGAGATACCATATTAAATATATTTTTAGAGTGTATATATATATATTTCTAGAAATACTTGAATTTGCCAGGAGTAATACAAATTCCTGTGACATATTTCCTGAAGAAAATAGTAATACTGACTTTACTTATGTTTTTATAGGTTTTGACTGTTTTTACAGTTCATAGTAAAAGTTTTTATCAGCCTGCCCTCAATTTTAAGAAACTTCTGCATAAGAAGTATACTACAGAATTATGTCAGTTTACAAAATGCTAATCTAAATGAGTTTAATCTCTTACTAGTTCAGAAGAGCTAGGATTGTTTTCAGAAGAGCTGGGATTATTATTGCATTAAAACACCTGCCTTGCATGTAAGGCATAGCTATTTGTACTTGCTAGCACTTAGTCCCTTGCACAGGCTGCTGAAATGATCCCTCCAAGGTATTTATTATGTATTTTACAAACATGATATACTTGTAAACTGAATATAAGCTCTGGAACAGGTAACCACTTGGTAGAATGTGTTCCCTTCCTCAGATTTTTTTTCTTTTTTTTTCAAAAAAAATACAGCTTTTTAAAAGATTTTAAAGTCCCATGTTTTTGTAAGGCAGACAATTTTTTACTAAGAATTTTCTGGTGAATATGTTACATCCAGACCAGTAGTAGGTTTGTGCTGGCACAACTGCTCTAGAAGGACAGGGATGCTGAAATTGGAAACACTTATTTCTGTGCCTTGGAGTATCGTTTGTCTGAGTAAATAGAACAAATTAAGTCACATTTCCTTTTTGATTGAGTTGCTCCCAGTGTTAAAATGAAGGATAATCTTCTTGCACAGGATCGAGGAGATGAATTCACTTACACTGGGAGTGGAGGTAGAGATCTTTCTGGCAATAAAAGGATTGGAGAACATTCATTTGATCAGACATTAACACACATGAATAGGTAAGTTTTGAAGATACGATTTAAAAGTATTCCAGAACAAAAGATCTGGGTTGTAGTGCTTTGATTAAAAACTAACATTTCACTATATTCATTCACTCCTGTACATGCTGGTTTTTTGAACAGTGGTGCCTTTCTGCTCAGAGTCATTTTATCAAGCATTATGTTTTGTTGATTTAAAGAAACGTGCACCTCAGTGAAATACGTTGCTGTATTGATGGTGCAGCTAGTAGTCATGTCTCTGGTTGAAATTGTCCTACAGCTTTCTTCAGAGGACTCTGGTTTTAACGTAATGAGAAATTTGAAAAAACTCTTCGGTGAAAGCTTTCTATTCTGGATGTTTGTTTTTAAATTTCTCCTTCAATGTTTGTAGAAGAAATCTTCACTATTTTGCTAGCCCTTTTTTCCATCATATTTTTCTGTGAAGAGCAAGGAATTAGGGTGTTGCTACATCAAAAACAGGTGCTTGAGAATGAAAATATATGTCAAAAAAAAATAACTAGACATCTGTTTGAAGTGCTTTCACATCTTCTAAAAGTCTGCCTCAACAAAGAATTCTCTATCCTTTTCTGTTTCTAAGAGCATGCTCTTTCATATGCAGCTGACCACTTAACACCAGTAGGGAATTGCTATTGACTGAGACCTTCAGTTTGCCAAGTCTGCTTTTAGATATGATCTGCTGCTGTTAATCAAGAGTGTAGAAGGATTCTTTGCTTTTTGGTGTGGTGGTGCTTCGAGGAGAAAAGAAAGCTTGACTTGGCTGCTGAGGGCAGGGAGGGAAGGGGGAGGACATGATGTGAACAAGGGCAGACGGAAGATCTGAGTAAGTTTAAGCAAAACATTTACAAGCTTACTTAGTGAATAGAGCAAATTTGCATTGGGAAACAGAATTAAAAGCTGGACTCCAGAGTCTCAGCATTCTTCTGCTGTTGGCAAATAAGAAATCCACTGTCAAAATTTGCCTTGTATTTTGCAGGTATTAGTGTGCATGTAGCGTAGTAAGGTTCTGCTCTCACTGATTTTGATTCAAGTTTTCAAGCATTTTGATGCTAAAGGTAATTCCATGTAGTTGAGTCAGTGTTGGTTAACTTACTTTTCCAGATATTTTATTTCTCCTTTTTTAAGTTTTGTTTTTGTGTAAGAAACATTTTTAGAGTTGGTATTGTATGCCTGTCTCTTACTGTCCCTTGTAATGTGGGTTTTTATACTCGTACCATGGCTGGTTTTAAACTATATTATTTTGTCTGTTCTGAGATCCATGGTTTAATTTGAATCTTGATTCTGAAGGGTTATCAATCCCTGATCAAATCAGGCTGTGAAGTAGAAATGATTTTCATTATGGCGGCTTGGTCTAGTAGGTATTCATAGTGTCTTGCTCCAGATTTCTAGTAGAGGGTCTTTATATAGTTAGTGGATAAAAGGGTTTATTGTCCTTGAGTTAACTACTATTATATAACTCCTACTCGGAGGCAAAGTATCTATTAAATGAGAGATTTCAGTTACTTAGAGTTTTTTTGGATCGTCACTGTATACTTTTTTCTGCATAGTGTTTTTCATCGTATTCATTACTTTTGGTACACATGTAAAGAGCCATAAAATCTGCAGTTAAATGGGATAGTGATAGGGAAAGTTTGCCTTTCGTTAGTTTTCTTTCAATTCCCTCAATGCTATTTAGGAAGGAATTAGTTTAAAAAATGAAGAATATTGAATCTGAAATGATTGGCTTGTTTTATTTAGCTCTTTCAGCTGAGTTTTCATCTGGAATCTTGACAAGAAAGTATTTTGTGTTCACATTTTTTTCTTACCATATGTGGTAAAATGGATCTTATTGCTTCACTACTTTTGCAACTGTTAAAGAATGTACCGAAAAGTTTTATGCTGCGTGATTAAGTGTACTAGACACGAGAAATAAGTATGTCTTAATTACATTAATTCTCTAGAATCTGTCATGTGAAGCAGTCTGGTGTATGAAAATTTTAAATCTCTTTCTAGGGCACTGGCCCTTAACTGTGATGCCCCACTGGATGACAAAAATGGAGCAGAGTCTAAGAATTGGAGAGCTGGTAAGCCAGTCAGAGTAGTGCGCAGTTCAAAAGGACGGCGAATCAGCAAATATGCCCCAGAGGAAGGCAACAGATATGATGGCATTTACAAGGTATTTGTCTTTCTACTGAGTGCAGCATAACATTTTTCATCATCTTTCAACATTTTTCATTTTTAAAAAGTCTCCTGTTACATTGCATTATTACTTAAAAGAAGTAATTATTTTTCTCCATGATAGCTTTTTAGCCTTAGCTTTTTCTGCAAGGAATTAAAATGAAATTATGCAGAGCAGCAATGATAGAACATAATCCAGAACAGGATGTATAAAGTTGAATATGTAAGCTGCTTTATTTGTGCCTACTGAGTCATATTCATTGCTGGAATTCAAGTATTTCGTGATGCCATCCAACTATTGATCCTAGCTCTTTGTGCATTTAATGTTTTCCCAGCATCTAAAATAAAGGTGTTTGCCTTTTAAAAGCACTGCATTTATCAAAAATACAAAAATTTTGCACTGAGGTAAGAGTTGTTGTATAATTGTATTGTATAACTTAGTCTTCTCATTTCTTCCTGACTAATGAAACTATGAAAACATGACTATATGCATGTGTTTGGCTCATGTTAAAATAATGCCGGTAATTTCATTTTGTTCTTTAGGTGGTAAAATACTGGCCAGAAATTGGAAAATGTGGATTTTTAGTTTGGCGTTACCTTTTGAGGAGAGATGATGTTGAGCCTGCACCTTGGACTTCAGAAGGAATGGAGCGCTCAAAGAAACTGGGTCTAAGTGTACAGGTTTGAATCGGGACTTGCAGAGTTGTTTTTATTCTGAGTTCCATTAATTAAATTCCAGGAATAGGGATCAGGTAAATTAAAGCCCCTCTTTTTTTTTTTTTTTTTTTTCCCTTGTACTTTACTGTGGCAGAATTTAGTATCAAAAAACACTGTAGATTATCTGACTGAAAGATCCTGTATTAGCGATATAGCAGAAGGAACAGTGGATAGAGCGTTCTGCCATAGCAGTGAATTGCTTTGCTTCTATGGATTGGGAAATGAAGAGTTTGAACACAGTTTTGTGATCCTTAGGATGGAAAGAATTTTCAGAAGAATTTTAGAATTTGTAGCTGATTCTTTCTGAGAAATTGAAAGACTTGTGAATTTTGTGTACTTTTCTCTCCATGTGACTGAGTGGTTTGTGTGACTGCATTCCAGGCACACAAATCAACTGACCCATTGGAATTGCAGGATACACAAAAGATGGAAAGAGCTAACATACTGTTTTTTCTCAGCAAGGCAGTGATATATCTTGCAGCATGCCATCATCTTCAGCTTTGCCTAACTGATTTGCATAGTTGTAAGGGCACAGATATTATGGGTATTAGGTTCTTTTTAATACAGTCAAGTCTGGATTAGATTCTTTGATGACTACACTTTCTCAGTACTTAATACTAATTTAAACATCTCTCTCCATCATGTATGGTTTTAAAAATTGTTTTATAGTTACTTCAGTACATAGTCACAGGGTTTTGAAATCTTTTAGATACTAGTCTTGCTGCTATTTGGGAATTCTTGTGTGCCAGTGGGTTTTGGTTTATACCTGTGCTTTTTTATTTTAGTATCCTGAAGGTTATTTGGAAGCCATGGCTAGTAAGGAGAAGAAAGATAAGGTTAAAAAGCAAACTGTGAAACAGGAGCCAACCAGACAAAGCAATGGAAACCAGAAAAGGACAATTGATGGTATTTTTTGTTTTTACTTTTTTAGTATTCATCAGCAAAGTCTGTCATGTTATGTTTGTTAAGCTGGTAACATTAAAATTTTGTGGAAGCGTGAGGTTATTTGGAATACTAATGTGAACTGATAAGCACATGCTCAGTAAGTGTTAGTGTAGAGATCTTATTTATGACTCTTACAGTTCTTTCTCTTTAGCTGTGCAGAAAAACTAGGAGTCTTTTGTGCGTGTCAATGCTGTACAGTATGAGTTGGAGCATGGATTTGCTGGCCAGATTTCAGGAGTGTAATCCATGTTTTAGTCTTCTAGAAACATGGATTACCTTTTATTAGTTCTGACTAATGTTCTGTTGTTACTGTGTCTGATGGTCATAATCTTAAGCAGGTATAGAGGAAACTATGAATACACCCAAAAAAGCCATGAGGATGGGAGATGGAGGGAAAGGAGAGGCTTTCCAGCTGACCCAAGAGCAGCAATGGCTGATTAGAGAAGACACAATGAACCAGAAACTGTGGGATGAAGTACTTGCTTCTCTTAAGGAAGGACCAGTATGTTTGCTGCATGCATAATTTTTAATATTTACCTTTTCTTTAGACTTCTAGGAGAAATCTTGAGTCCTTCTTAAAACCTAATTTGCTTGTTGAACTTCTGCTGAACACTGACTATATCTAGCATTATTTTTGTTTTTCAGACTTTGATTTCAAGGAAACAATCCTCACTTGTGCAGTTTGCTATTGATGGTTCATCTTGCACCTGCATAATAGAGATCTTTTCTTGCTTAAAAAACGTTTTGAAGTTAGAAGTGGCTTTTTTTTTTTCAGTTTAAAAGGGAGTGTATTTTCACTGAAATTATAAATATATTTTTGTACTGTGCTGATGTCAGAAATCAGACATGAATAAAGATGGTTCTACTCACTACTTTCCATTTACAGAGAAAATAATTTTATGACAGAAAATGCACCTTGCTTGCTTTGTTTAAGTAGACAGAAGTCGTCTTCAAATTTAGATAGGAAATGAAAATATTTTCATCCACATCTAGATTATTCCACTCTGTAGAAAGGAAACCTTAAGTAGGAGAGAAAATACTTTCCTCCCTCTAAATGTCAAGAAAATAGCATGAATCATAGAATGGTTTGGGTTGGAAAGGACCTGAAAGATACGTAGTTCCAGCCCCATTTCCGTGGGCAGAGACATCTCGCACTACAGTATCTCATGGTTAAGAGACTATAGACGCTAGCATTCAAAAAGTCAACAAAGGAAGTATTTTCTGAAATACTATGTCTTTCAGTGATGATTAGTCTTCCCATTCTCAAGTTCTTAGTTATTTTAGCTATTTTGCAAAGGAGATCAAGGCACTAAGAAGTTAAAATAACTTGATAAAACTCAATTCACTGAAAATCAAGCCATTGGTTGGTAAGTGGACATAATTAGTTTATTTGAGAATTACCGATGGCTATTAATGGTGCTTCTGTAACAGAAAAAGCATCTCTAACTCCCTGTTCTTGCATGTCCAGTGTTCTGTGATGACTAGAAGGAATTTCAGCCTTTAAAATTTCACATGATGACAGGAAATAGAGATCCATGTCTATAAAAACGGCAGCAATTTCATAATGGCTGATGTGTATTTTCTACTGATTTCTACCCATAATTTTGGGAAGAATTCCATTTGGTTGCCACTAAAGACAGTGGGAGTGATTGGTAGCTTTGGGTCACTACTGTGAAAATGCAAATATTTCTGCTTGAAACACCTGCTTTTAACTAAATAAAATCTGGTTTAAGATAAGTCTGGTATTTTAAAAATTATTGTAAGGAACCATATTTTGATTGCCTTTAGATGTGCTTTGTTTGTTATGTACCCAAGCTTCCATTCTTGAGATATTTGGAGATCACTGGCATACTGAAGATAAGCATGTTTGTGTGTGTAAAACACCTGATTACAAATGTATCTTGATATTTCTCCGAGGTGCTCTGAGAAGATTTAAAAACCAGGGAGGTTTTCTGCAGAGAATTTGGCCTGAGGAGAGAAGAAACCATTAACCAGCCGCAATCCATAAGCGCAGGAGGAGGTGCAGCAGTGGCTTTCTTAGCAGAAGTTTTTCCCTTGGCAGAGAAGCAGAGATCTTTCAGGCACATGCAAATTTCTAGCTGCAGTTACTAAACATAATTACTGAATTTTATGAGCTTTGCTAAGAACCAGGCATGAGGGGCCCTATGGGCTGTTTCATTTTGTTTATAACAATACTGATACAAACAAGTAAATAATCTTTAAAATATTAGTTTGCTGATTTGTGGAAGAGCAGGGAAATTAAGCAGTTATGGACCTGCTTCCTGATTTCTTTTAGAAAGCTGCAGTTAAGAATATGGAGGACTTAAAAACTTCTGGAAGTTCATCATCTTTATGTAATAAGTGGCATTATAAGGACTGTAATAGAGCTTGTCTTTTTTTATTCTTTTGCCCTATACTAGAATTTTCTGAAGAAACTGGAACAATCCTTTATGTGTGTCTGCTGCCAGGAGCTGGTTTACCAGCCAGTGACAACAGAATGCCTCCACAACGTCTGTAAAGTAAGAATAAACTCAGTCTTGCTCTGGGCTGTTTTCTTAGTTCTGAGACACCAGTCACCAAAGCCATATGTATTCTAGGAAGACAGTAATTATTGCCTAACATTCTGAGCAGAAACATGCAACAAGTTCGCATTCAGTGATTGCTATGTAAGCTTAATTTTATGTAATAAAGTCTGGAAGCATGTTTAGTATAGTTCTTGATAGACATAATGAGTGAAGTTTTTGGCATTGCTGTCGTTCCTTTGTGGTCAGTAGAACCACGCTAGGAACTGGTTTGGTCCAGGTGGTAGCTGATGATAAAATCGCAGTAATTTAATTCGACATAGTTAAGGAATAAAAACAGGTTTTATTATTGTGTAACACTTACTTCAAGTGATGCAGAGTAAATATATGACAGTTATTTGGAGTAAGTTATGTTATTCTTGATGTTATTTATGTTTGGTAGGAGGGCCACGTAAGTCAATTTATAAGTCATATATCATAAAATCTTGATCATGTGCTGAACTGTGATACTTGAGGTCTGCCTGCTGTGCCCAGTATTTCTGCCTAGGATTCTTAAAAGGACTCAGACTATCATCATCCTAGTACAGTGTCTGATAACGCAAGTTTGCTATGTAAGAAGATATGTGTTGTTTCGTAAAAATCACTGTGGTGTTATGGATGGGCTGCACACATGGAATGATTATGGCTCCTTAAAACATTAAAAGTATTAAGGTGGGGTAAATATTTAGAATTATGGATACTGGAAAACTGTGGAGAAGAGAAAGCTGAATGTCAGCAAACTCAGAAGGCACAGAATTTGAAGATGTCAGTAAATATTTGCAAATGCAAAATAACATCCATTTAAAGTTGTGAGGAATCGTTTGATAGCAAGCTGCTATTGCTGTTTGGGCACAGATATGCCCTGATAAATTTCTGATACTCACCTCACATGCTTGGGCTGTGTGCAGCTTGTGGTAACACAGTAAGGAGGTCAGCACTGATGCTGGTGTGTTAAGAGAGTATGTTATTCTACATATGTCTTTAAGGCATAATTAAATCTTGTGAGGTAGATGGAGATTGTTACTTAGACTACATAGCTGATGTGTTCACCTTCTTGAAGAACTTTAGCAATTTGACTGTGAAGCTAGAAAGAAGCTGTAGACATGGCTGTGATTCACAGGAGGGCACTAATCGAAATGAAGGTGAAATCCCAGCAGTGATTTAATTGCTCCTCAGCTCAATGTTTCACATCTCAGCCAAGACCACAGTTCCTTTGATAGGACATTTTGGTCATAGAGGCAGAGGTAGGCACCAGAGGGCTTCATAGTAATTTCCTTTTTCGGGTAATACAGCAGGTTGCATTTTTGATCACTGTGATTCCTTTATTTTTTGCTGTTTAAGCTGTCAGTTTAAAACAAAATTCTCATAATTTATTTCCCTGCCTTTGTATGTCCTAGAGTTGTTTACAACGCTCTTTCAGAGCTGAAGTTTTCACCTGCCCTGCCTGCCGCTACGACCTGGGAAAAGGCTACACCATGGTTCCCAACAAGATACTGCAGTCACTACTGGACCAGTTCTTCCCTGGTTACAGTAAAGGACGATGATGTGCTCAGATTCTTCTGTACTTCACTCAATGACTTTATAGAGAGTAAAGGGGAATAAACATGAGAAATTCAACAGTGGACCAGCCACCTTGATGGGACTCAATATATTGTCACATTTTGAAGCAGCTAACCCTCTTCCCATCATGGCCATCTTTCTGGTGTAGTGAGAACTCTAATTCTTAGCTGTCTTTTAACATCAAGGGTAGTTTTGGCCAGTTAAAAAAAAGGTTTTTAAAAAAAGAGAAGAAGAAGAAGAAGAAGAAGAGGAAGAAGAGGAAAAGCCTCAGCTCTTACTGGCCTAGCTGATGCTTCATTTAAGATTTGTTTTTTTGTAACTACCTCAGGACAGAGGAAAATACATTGTGGGGATAACAAAACTTAGTGGAGTTTTAGCTACACACTGCCTCCTCAATATTAGTTGTGCCTGGTCCATGTGGTTTGATTTACAAAAGAGAAAACAAAACCAACCAATCAACCCAAACCAAACCAAAAACCCACACAAAAATAAAAGGCGGCAAAAACTCCCACAAACAGCACTTAAGCCAGCTGGATTGAAGAACAGCAAATTCTGTGGTGTGCATAATCCTTTTTTGTCTTTTTCTTCTATTATGCTGTATTTTTTTGCAAGAACAGGCTGATTTTTAGTCTATTTTTGTGAGCTTCATTGTGCTTTTCTTGTATCTTACGCAAGTTGACTACTAATGACTAATGAGAACAATATGAATGCATTGTTGCTGCATTAGTGTAAAGTGATCTGTGTTTTTTGCACTTAAAGAGGGTATTCAAGACACTCTAGTTGTGTAAAAACTAGTTCATATAAAAAGGCCACTTCTGTATTAGTTACAATGTATGCTTTTAGTAGGTCTTGTATCAGTGGCAATACATCAACATGGCATTGAAGGCAGTGCTAGCTTGGAGAGGGTTCAAATCGCTTCATATTGTGATCTGAAATTTTATATACAATATATCCCCCCCAAATATACCTTATTAAATATTTTATGATTCAGAAAAGCTGCTAATTTTGTTTTTAATATTATCCACTTACTTAAAATGTAAGAGTTTATAGAAATTTTTTTTCAGATTAGTAGGCTGCTTATTTTTCAGATGTGAGGCTTTGTATTCCTTAACTCAATGGAAAAAGTATTGTTAATTAAGAAAAAGCCCCAACCTGACATCGGTTATCTGTGCGCTCACACATACTCTGTAGCAGCAGCTGTCACGTAGCCCTCTGATCTCTACTAAGAATCTGGAGGAAGCTTGTTAGTGCTCAGTCCATGTACCAGAATCGTAGGGACCCCTTCCTGCCACATCGACTCTGGCAGTGCCAGAGCCACTCAGTGCAGCTGGGAGCTGTGGGTGGCCCACACAGTGGTTGGTCAGATCCCCAACCACGGGCATGGGACTGCACTGACAGCCTGTGGCCTGCAAAGTAGCCATGCATAGAAGTTTATATAGGAGTATATATGTCTTAGTAATTTAAGATACTGCCCTTAGTGTAGCTTGGTAATGAACTGGTCATTGAGATGCACGTGGCAGTGCTGGGTTTTGTAGCTGAAAGTTAGCTTTAATGGCTTATGCACTTCATCCAAAATAAGTAACCTCTCTCCCCCCTCCTTCCTGTTTAGCATTTCAGTTGTATCCAAAATATGTAATGCTGGTACTACTGATCTTGTCATTTATCAAAAAAACAGGCATTGCTGAACAGCTTTGAAAGAATGAAATCCTCAGCTTTTTCTGTGCTTCCTAGAATGAGGGTTCAGTAGGTGAATTGATATCAGTGTTAAGCATACAGTTTAAAAGAGGTGTAGACAGATTCCTACATGCTTTTGCACTTTTGTGTTTTACAAAATGGTAGTGGCTTAATATCTTACCGGGAAAACAGATGTTAATTTTACCTTTGTAACAATCATTGCAGCTGTGCAGTAAGCACGTAAGACTTGCGGCTTTTTACTTTGCAGTTGAGTGCTGTGAAATACTTTATACCTTGTAATGTTTCTTTTTTTCCATTTGATAGCTTTTACCCATTAATTGACAATGTAAATTTGTCAGTTTGTGGAATCAATGAACATGAAACTGCCTTTAACAAACATTAGTTTGACAAGACTTTGTGGAAAGGCAGAAAGACTTTTCTCACATTACAAGTGTGCAGTATTTTTTCCTAACTTTTTACACTCTTAGTGCTGTATCACTAGCTGCTGAAAGACACCCTTCTCTAAAGTAAATTCTAGAGTTTAACATTCTGATTTTCTTCACTATGCATTTACATGTTTTAGGAGTTAGGTGCAGCTTTTCACATCAGAACTGATCTGGTCTAACCTTCCTTTAATGAAATCCATTCCTGTATCCTGCCATCTGCAGGCTCCTTGTGGAGTTTAATGGGGTTTTTACGGGGACTTTAGTTGAGCCCCCATTGAAGTCACAAGGTAGGTAATAAAAAAGTTGCAGTGACAAAACTTTCACCAAAAACAACACAAAGTAAGTACTTAAAATAGTGCTGTGAACAATCGCCTCACTTGTGTCCCGAGAAACCTCCCAGGCATGAGTGTGCATGTAGACCTGCAAGAAGAGGCCAAGCAGCTGCTGTCTGTAATGTGCAGAGCTGTGGGGTCCTTTCCCCAGAGTGAATGTTATTCCAGTACCTGCTTCCTCATTCACCAAAATACTGCTGCTCATTGTGGCTGAATGAGTTTGTCTCTGCAGGGGCTCTCAACTGCATCAAACATCAATGAATCTGTACAAGCCTGGTCTAAGGTTCCTTTCAAATATGCTTGTAACACATGCTGTCTGTCTGTGTAACTGATGAGAGGATTGGTTTTATATATATGTGACCAGGAATAGGTAAGAAGAGGCTGCTTCTGGTTTAGAGATCTAAATGCATTCTGTCTGTTGAGTAATTGAATGTGGCACTGTGTGCAGCAGTAGGGTGCTGGTCTCAAGAGTGCTATCAGTATTCTTGGAGGGTCAGAGCTGAAGCTGTGAATCAGTTTTTACACATGCCTGTAGACAAAGGCAAGGCAAGTTGAGTGCACTGTATAAGCCAAAGCTAGTATCCAAAAGGAGAGTTTTGAGAAACTGTGGAAGAAGAATCCTTTGTTAGACAACATCTAGCACTAAGCAACTTAGTATATTGAAAAAGTGTTTTGTAACAGGAGGAGAGGATTAGATAGAACTGCAGTGATGTCCTGGGTTTAGCAGTAGCAGTCATTTTTCTCCTTCGTAGCTGGTGCAGCACTGTGTTTCTGACTTTCAGCCTGGGAACAATGCTGATAACACCGATGTTTTTATTTGTTGCTAAGTAATGTTTACGCTGACCAAGGACTTCTAGTCTCACCACCTGCCAACCAATACCCAGCCCGACCCAAGCAGCGATCTGGGCCTTCTGGGTCACTCTCCCCCAGTTTCTATAGTGGGCATGGTGTGCTGTGGTATGGAATACCTCTTTGGTCAGTTTGGGACAGGTGTCCTGTCTCTGCTTCCTCCTGGCTTCTTGTGCCCCTCCTCCCTGGCAGAGCACAAGACTCTCAAAGTCCTTGGTCAGAGTAAACATTACTGAGCAGCAACCGAAAACATCACTGTTATGGGAACTGTTCACAGGCTGAAAGTCAGAAACACAGCACTGCACCAGCTACTAAGAAAGAGAAAAATGACTGCTACTGCTGAACCCAGGACAAGGGAAAAACCGATGTAACGTAGAAAAACATTGTTTGTTACTGCTCAGTAAAACTGATCATTCTAGCTCATTAAAAAAACCAAACGAACCCACATTTATTTCTGTATCAATCTTCGTCAGTATTTTGCTTCATTTAGAAGAGGTTACTGCTGTGGCAGTTCTGACAAATCAGAAATAAAGCTTCATCATTTCATCCTGCTCTGTTGGATAAACCCAGGTGGAAATGTAAAATCCAGAAGATAACACCAGTTAAAATTCTGATCAATTTTATTAGAGTACTAACATTGGTAGGTAGAAAAGACCAGCATGAAGTATTGATACTAGCAATGCTAGTGATAATATGTGAAGTATATTAAAACAATCTACTTCATCTTTTTTTACAAAATATAAACAGCTCTCACAGTTAATATTTGGTATTATTGCCTATGCATCTGCATATTTTCTACTTTTTTAACCATATCTTCCATACCAATTTGCAATTTGGGTGTTAATTGTTTAGTACAAAACAGACAAAATGCTGAATTGAGGAACTTCATACTCAACTGCTTGGAATAATCAGATTCTGTTTACACCTAGCATATTGACTGTATTTACATTTTAACTGAGCAGTGATTCAATTAACAAACATGGTGATTATCCAAAATATACACAGTATATAAATCCCCTGTCAGGTCTGGGAGGTAAAGGCTGTCCTGATGGACTCAGAAATCCAGGCAGCTGAAAACAGTCTTAGGAAGACGCTCTCTTCTGTTCAGAAAAGGGAGATTCGTAAGCTTCCATTGGCGGGCAGGTACAAACCAGATGTTGATCTCCGTATATATCATCAATGCGAGCAATTGTAGGCCAAAATTTGCTTTCAGGCTTCACAAATGGCTAAGTGCAGAAGAAAAAACAACCGTTTTAATTTTTCTACCAAGGCAGTCTGTAATTGTAGTAGATATTAGAAGTTTTAAAAATTACACTTGCTGGGAAAGCGCATTTTTTAAGTGCAGTCATACTTCATATCTGGTTGCAGTCTCTGAAAGTTAATAAACATGTATAATAGAGTTGGCAGTCAAAAAATATTTAGGTTTTTTAAAAGGTGTAACCATATCCTCTAACAAATGCTTACCAAGAAACAACTGTCATGGGATTAAAATAATTACGACCCTTTGAATAACTGGCTTACAGACAGGTACCAAGGAAAAGTAGTGGAGGCTGTGCTGTTCAGTATAGTTATAGTATAAAGGTGTCAAACTTCACAAGGTGCAGTTAAAGTCTTCCTCTTTGTGATCTGAAGAAGTCCTGTGTATCCAGTTCCAGTTTGATCCTTATTTGCAGCAGGTTCACAGTGGTGTGGCGTGTCCCATGGTGACTCTGCATCTTGTCAAACCCTCATCAAAGTTCTTCAGAGCAGAGCTTTACATGTCAGAAGATGGGACTCGGTTTTGGGAGCCCCTGGTGCAATATGTCATCTGAATGGCTGTTTCCAATAGGAATGTCCAATATTCAGGTGCTGAGATATAGAAATCCAAGTTTGCATTTCATATGCAGAGCCTATGTTTTAAGATCTTTTCTCCTTGTCTTGAAAAACAAAACCAATAGAACTACTGCAGAGCTCACACACATAAAAAATTGAGGAACAGTAAAAACGACTCTGAAGTTTTATTCTTACCAGATTATTTCATCTCCAACTGACCAGAAAACCACAGAGCAGAAAGGACATTTATGTATTACTGCACCACTAGGATCCCCTTATTTACTCACCAATGGGAATGCTGCCACTTCTCTGGAATAAGGACGATCCCATTTGGAAGAAGCGACACAGTTCAGAGTATGTGGTGACATCTGTAAGCAAAAGGACATGCCAGTACATGAAATTACTGAATTCAGTTCAGTGTATCAGTGTGAACCCTACTTCAAAATCACATTACTACATATAAATAATTACTGTCTAGATAGCCTCTTGAGAATACAATTCTGGTAAAAAAAGGCAGATTTCAAACAGGAACAAGTCAGTATCTGGATTTCGTTTTGCCTGCAGATACTACCCAAGGTTTGAATATGCTTCCAGGATTTCAGTAAATCCCCTCAGTATTTAAAAAGCATTATGATGACAGCATCATGAGAGCTGGAACAGAAGTTGAGCCTATAACAATTTTGTGCTGCAGTTGCTAAAATAAATCATTAAATCTGTATTTAACTGTTAAATTTTAAGGTCATTTGACTTCCCCTCTAAAGCAGATAAAAAAACCCATTTCTCCTTCATTCCTTTGAGATTGCCTCAAAAATTATAGATCATGTGCTTCTGTAAATAACTTTCTCTGCTCTGTCAGCAAAAGGCAGATTTCTGACTTGAAAAAAAATCAGATTTTGGAAAAAGTTTAAGGTTTTGAAAAAAGTCAAATTTCAAGAAGCTCAAATCAATCTCATGGTAAGTCTCAAGGGTTAAGCTATGCTGGTAACTTGCTCTATCTGCCATCTTACCTTTAGTGGGTTAATTTGGGGGTCCATCCTGCCCTCCTCTATTTCAGCAATTTCCTGACGAATATTGATCATTGCATCACAAAATCTGTCCAGCTCTGCCTTGTCTTCAGATTCTGTTGGTTCAATCATAAGCGTCCCTGCCACTGGCCAGGACATGGTTGGAGCATGAAAACCTTACAAAGAAGAAATAGTCACTGACAATAGGTTATGAGTTAATATATACATTACCTATCAATTGATTCACAAATTCAACCGTTTGTAACCTTTACAGGATTGAACTCATTGGTGGTGTTGGCGGTGTATACCGTAAAGGAGACTTTTTGAGTATCTTAGTTTTTAACACTGAAGGGTATTGCCATTGCATTCTTTACAATTGAGCTACTACTGATTTAATGAAACTCTTAAAACCTATTCTTTTTGCCTTTTTTTTTACTTTTCATCCCAAAGTGTATTTTTTCTCTCCTGTGCCATTTCTGTTCCTGCTGCTCACTTCAGTAGAAGTGCTTCATCACTTTACCTTCTGACAGGCTGAATGGCGAAGTGAGACAGGTATAGATTTCTGTACTGGTGAACAAAGTAGAAAGATCAGGTGGTCTCTCATGATTCCCATCGTGCACTACACGGCTAATCACAGTCTCATGACACTTCTCTTCTGGCTGCAGAGGATGGACTTCATGAAACTTATCCATGTAACTCACCTGCATACCTACTGAAAAGTCGATTTGAAGTGGTGCATGCTATTTAAGGCCATAGCAGCCCAGTTAACAAGAGCGGGAAGGGTGTCACAAGTGGACTTTGTATTATTTCACTTGAGACGTATTATTTCACTGGTCAGGGTTTTAACAGCTTTTATGAATATTCAGAGGCACAGTTGCATAGGATCAAGCAGTTCAATGGGACCTCCTGAATGGCAGCCAAAGAGTAGCCACAGTCAGATTCTGCAGAACATGTGTACAAAATTGCCTGAACTATATTAGGATGGAAGCATTTAAATCCTATTATCCTACTTCAAAAGTGTTTCCTTTTGTTGCTGGAATCATATTAAGCTTTTGGCTCCAACCTGCTTGCGCCAGTGCTTAAGTCATGCAATTGCAAATCTGAAGGGGCAGTTTATAAAACTGAGGAGGTAACAGCAGACTCCTAAGTAGCTACTACAACTCAATTGATTCAGATACCTCTCCAAGATGTTAACAAACGTGAGCAGACCTGAACTGATCATTGACAGATTCACCATCCATAAGCACGACTTGAGAGTTTCTTTAAGCTTACCATAATCCTGAAGTCTCTTTGCAAGATCGACAGCTTCAATGTTTGCTGTTTTTTTGAAAGGTCTTGTATCCAAAATGAATTCATGGGCTACATAACCTGTAAATGAAAAAGTGTGCACTGTGTTTACTCACTAGGAGTATAATGGGATCTTCCTAGCAGCCTTTTCTGATTGGTTTTGTGGAGAACAGGGCAAAGAGACAAATTAAAAAATACCCACTTGGGCAAGAACTCCCACCTGAGAAATTGCCAGGTAAGAGAAACGCAACTCAGTAATTGAAGACTGGCCCTCTGAATCCATGTCACATTAAGAAAAGGCCTCATTTCCAAGATCAGAACTAGGAAAGGGTGGTCAAAGTAGCTCCTCTAGTTTACAAGTAAATGGATTTGTCAGTGGCCCAACACCATTCGGGTCTTAGGCTTTCCTGAATTAGCCATGTACAAGATAATCACTATCACGATATGAAAGAGAAGAGCTCAAATCTGGTGTTCTAGAGAGACTAAAGGGAGAATTTATCTAACTTTATATCCATGATCCTGGAAAACCTTGTTTACTTCATTGCTGAATTTGTCGAAGTTTGCAACTTCCATTCACTTCTGTGAGGAAATAGTATTTTCTCTTAAAAGTCAACCTGCAAGTTTAGCCAAAGTGTACTCCAATAAATGTAAGACACATATTTTGAGGAGCATACATACTGTACTCCAATGGCCTTTGGCGAAGAACAAGCAAAATAGCATTCTCTGACAGTTAATACTATAACAGATGACTCTTTTCACCTCTTATTCATGACATTCTGCCAGACCAGAGAGCCATAGCAGGGAACTAAAATGTAGCTAATGTATTTTGCATTGCCAAGGGGAGTCTCCCCTGTCTTACAAGGGAGAATAAGGAGGAGAAATGAGAGAAATATGGGTGTTTTTTTGTTTTGCTTTGTTTTTGGTTTTGTTTTTTTTTTGTTTTTGTTTTTTTTTTCCCCCAGAGAAAGCATGCAAGGGAAAGTACAAGTCCAAAACCTGCTTCCAGTTCTTAAATTGCTGAGCCACTGCTTGTAGGAGATTTGGAGGTCTCAATTTAGTTGCTTCTCCTTTTTCTACTGTACATTAATCTGCCTCTAAACTTCAAGGAGAACAGTCTGATACCAAAGTTTACTCCATCTATTGTCATCATTTCATCTAATTACAAGCAAGCATTTATTATTCTACTTACAAGTGTCTCAGTTTCATTGTAATACCTTCACAGATCACTGTGGTAGGTTATTTTTCTTGTAAACAACATCAAGAGAAGTCTGAGATGCATCTGTCATGTAGCATTAAATACGAACCATACTGCAAGCCAACTTCTGCCCTAGGGAAAAGAAGTCAGCTTTGTAGAAGAAAACAAATACTTGCCTCTTGCTCCTCTGAAAAGGATTTTGTAGTGCTTCTCTAGTCTCTTTGCCATGTAATTTGCATTCAGTATAGCAATCTCAGAAGCATGTTTCAGACCCTTTGCTCCCATTGTCTGAAAGAGGAGTAACATGAAGAAACAGGTAAGAAAAAATGCCCAAGCAATCTAATTGTGTTCTTGTGCTGGCAAGCATGACAAACAACAGCACCTTAATGCATCTGCCTAGTTTTACGGCAGTCACATTGCTATTACAGTATACTATTGCATTTTCAACACTACACTCACAGAAAAGCAGGTATTACTTGAGAGCAACTTTAGTATACATAGCTTATGATACGGCTCACAGTGTAAAAGGTTTTACCTAAAGCCAACAAGTGAACACCACAAACCTTTCCTCAAACTGAGAAGCTCTGAATTGAATAGAGTGAGCAGAACTCAAGAACGTAATCACCACACTTGTAAGAACTGCACATGCTGCCCGTCACCATCCCAGCGAAAAAGTGTCTGTAGAGCTGCCCAAAAAGCTACGTGTGCTGCTATGGTTACCCCAGCAACACAAACTCTGCTTGCTGGTGTCATGTCGTAGGTGATACTGCATTAGCAAAGACCAGAGCTAAATGAACACAGATGTGCTTACTTCCGTGTTAAAACACTGTAAACGAGCAGTGCTGGAATCAAGCTGTGGTTGAATTTCCTAATGTTGCACATAGAAGTCAAGTTAGCAAAGGAGAAAGCCAAAAGTCACTTTAGACGGGACATTGTAAACAGGTGGCACTTCGCACTGTGAAGAAACAGCTTCCCTTAAGAGATTTCCTACTGTTTAAACATTCTATAATAGGAACCAGATTACAGACAGAAGTGATTTTTACCCACAGCTGAAAAGCTACCATGGAAGCTGAACCAGCACATATTTTTGCTCATTTAAAATTCCAGAAGAGCTGGTTTCCGTGGGAGCAGGAGTTTCCATGGTAAGAGTATCAAACTAGCTGCAGGGTATTCTGAATGACACTGCCCCTAGCATTCCATTCCACAGTTCACCATTCCGAATCTTTCTCTTGCTAAAAGCTTTAAATGCTGTTAAGAGTTCCAGCACACCCTCTTCTCAAACAGAATTTGAATCTACATTAATCTGACTATAGTGCCGTATTTGCAACCAAATATTTGCAGGCTTCTCACTAAATTGCAAAGCATTGAAAAATGACATAGATCATGATCAAGTTGCTGCACATCTAAAACCAAAACTAAGTTCAGTTTTCAAATCCAGTAAAATCCCCTGGAATTCAAGTTCTTATTAAACAGGTTTTGGAAAATTAAATGTTACATATACAGGTGAAGTACAACAATACTGCAGTGTACAACCAAAAACACTTGTGGAAGAACAGTTATTACCATGCAGCTTTTAAACACAAAGACTTCAATGTCAGAGACAATGGAGAGGCAAGCCTGGTTGTAGCTTTGTGCTTTGTGTCCACTTGTTTCAAAAGCTACTACAGACAAAGAGACAGAAGAATTAAGCAGTCTGCATAGATATAGTAGTTGTCCTTCATCCTTTCCTATTGTTTCCTAATGGAACAGATTGTTCCACTGTCTTACAGGAAAACAAAGGGTTTCAAAGGATATAAATGACTTAGGACTGTGCAAACTCATATATATTTCAGTCTGTGCAAACATCTTATGACAGCTTGCTCTTAAACCTGTTCCCATGGCTCCAGTGGTTCTCAGAGTTGCTGAAACAGAAACAGACCCTCAGATGATAATCCTTATAAAAGTCTACACACCTTGATATACACCCAGGAAATTGGCAGTATAGCACTGGAACCCCAAGGTGCAGCACTGACAGTACCCAAAGGACATGCATCCTTATCCAGCTGTATATTGATGACAGGGTGGGTAGGCAAGTAGGGAGCCAAATGTTTCTTCCTAAAACGAAAACACTGATTTTAGAAGTTAAATGTGTATTCCTGTGGTACAATTTCTGGCCAGTTTCAGCAATAGCTTCTCTTCACCTTCCTTCCAAACACAGTCTTCCACGAAGTCTGGTCTATGTCTTCTTCAGCAGTTTCTTATCATAACTGGTGACAATGGAAGATGACACTCAGTTTTCAACTGATCACAGAACACTAATGCAAATATTCAATTTTATTTTTTTTAAGAGTAAGATTATATTAATTTAAAGGATTATGATTACTCTATATGACAGATTCACAGCACTGATGTACCACTTCTGCGGTTGGACTACTACATGCAATATCAGAGCTCAAAGCCCACAGATCCCCTCTGCATTTACTCAGAAAACAGACTACTGAGGGAGGCCTACCATACACACTGAAAAGCCAACATGGAAGTCAGGGTTTGCAAATACACATGAATGTCACCATTCACAAGAACAGCACACGACTATCCTGGAGAAGGACCGAAGTTTATAAACAGTACACCTCTCCCATTGATATCTCTTCATGTAAGTGAACTGCTAACCAAGATACAGTAAGGGATTTTAAAGGCTAATAAAGAGATACCCACACTCCAATTGGCCCCATTCCAGGTCCTCCTCCTCCATGGGGAATGCAAAATGTTTTGTGAAGATTCAAGTGAGAGACATCAGAGCCATAATCTCCAGGACGACTTAGCCCCACCTGTGAAGGGAATACTTTATTTAAAAATATTCTTTACATGCCATTTTAAGACCCATTACTTCAAGAAAAAATAGTTTACTATGTGTATTTCCATTTAACAAGATATGTCATAAAAAGAATTGATGCAAACAGTTTTTTGCTTTATGAATTCTTATTCACATCTGTAAAGAATATCTTCAACAAATATTAGGCAGACTAAGCCAAAATTCAGCGAACAACTTGCACATCTTACTGCACACTTCAGGGCAAAATCAGATGAAAGAGAATTGTTTCCACTATCTAATTTTTATTACTGTTCTTGGAAACCTCACTTCCTCCTCCACTTATGATCTGAACAGTGCACTGCTGTATCATTTTCATTTCAGGGATATGTACATTCCCAGTTGCAATAAATTTCTCTAGGAGGATTTGCACCTGGGCATTCATATTTGCTCCATCTAAGTAAACCTGGCCTCCGTGCTTGTGAATCAGGTCACACACATCTCCAATCTGCTCTTCAAACACACCATTGGTAGAAGGGTATGTGATCATGATGGCTGCCAAATTCTCCTTGTGCTTGTCCACCTGGTGGCAGGGAGGAAGAGAGGAAAAAAGGTCATTGAGGCTCCCAAAGCTTATTAAGATTTTCACAGAAATGTCCAATTAGGTGATCAAGTGTTTTACAGGTGAGAAGCAAGTCTATTGGCAGGTAGCTGAAGTTATTTCTATTCAGCAAAAGATATTGGGCCATTTCCTTCATCAATACCTATGGTAGAAAAATGTTGTCTTAATAAATCAGAACTTTAACTGGTATTAAACCATGAATGTATAATAGTCACTTCTGGAACATTAAGACAAGCCAAGTGAAACATGACCTTCAAGGTAATATGAATGACCATTCCCCTAACTTTCAGCAATACAGTTTTATGACTACTATGAAACCCTGCCTTTTTGAAAGGTGTCCTGTTAATCCCTTGGATTCCCAAGATTCACCTGTATCCAATCTGCTCCAAAAAATGGAAAAAGTTGCCTAGCAACGCCTTCCCCAGCAGAGGTGGGCTAGAACTTCACTATGCAAAGGATAAAGCACTGCTTCAAATGCTCCTCCACTCATGAATATGCTTCATTCATTTCAAATACTAGATGGAGACGAAAAAGGTTTGTTATAAAAGAGCCTATTATGTAGAAAGCCTCTCTGAGCCACTCCAGCACCAAAGATCCTCGAATTAGCGGAAATCAAACAAATGTCACATGGCTAGTGTCTGAGAAAAAAAAAAAAAAAAAAAGAAACATCCATTCACTATTTTTGCCCTATTTTCTTTCAAAGGAAATGGATTCAGCTGCCAGGGCTATTACCTGTAGAGGGGAAGGAGTGTTCCTGCCTTGACAATTAAAGATAATGAGATACTCACCATTGCTTTTAAGTGGGAGATATCAATGCTCCCATTTTTACCCACTTCAATTGGCTGAATCTTCATCCCTGCCATTTGTGCACTTGCTGGATTTGTGCCATGAGCAGATTTAGGAATAAGGCAAACCTTAGAAAGGAAAAAGAAGCAAAAAAAAGAAGGAGGGGATACAGTATAAGTAGTTAAAAAAAATCATAAAGCATTGTGGTCTATGCACGGCTACAGCTCATTATCGATGTTTTCAGAAAAGGATCCTGAGGGAATGTTTCCTGACAAATTGCCACTTATCCTGAAGGCTGCATCTCAGTTTTCTTTGAAGAAAACCTATTCAGGTATCAGAATCTAAAGACTAATAAGAAAAGCAGATTTTTAATACACTGCATAAATCAGATTTAGGGCTGCAGTTCGAGAACACTACTCAGATACTCTCATTTAGAAACCTTTCCTCTTCCACTTTTTAATAGTTCTAACAAAAAAAAGAAAAAAAATATTTTTTTTTTCATTTTCTGTAATCAGTCTCCAGATGTACAATGACTTGAAAGAAAAGTCTATCTAATTCCAACTTTCCACCACATCTTCAGCTGGTTTCCAAAGCATTTTCTTCTGTATTCTATGAAAACAATAATTTAGACTGAAGTATTTTGGTTATTGCTAAGAAGTTTCAAACAGCTGCTTACAGACTTGTTTTCCACGAGAGGGCATCAAATCCCAATGAGGGCGACTGCGAGAGTCTTGGTCTGCTGATTTTACTCGTTTCCTTTTGGTCTCGGCTAATCTGTCCCGTTCTTACATTGCAATCATCTTACCAAAAT
The DNA here is from genome assembly GCA_025447955.1 of Psilopsiagon aurifrons. Classification (NCBI taxonomy): domain Eukaryota; kingdom Metazoa; phylum Chordata; class Aves; order Psittaciformes; family Psittacidae; genus Psilopsiagon; species Psilopsiagon aurifrons. The sequence goes on from JAOEHY010041862.1 coordinate 28,340, forward strand.
TAAACTTGCTACCATCAACATTTCACATCTACATGTTTCAACCTATTTCACTTACAATTAAACTTATGCCTAAATCCTGCAGAACATCCAAACTCTTCCAGGCATTGCAGATCATTCAGAAAGCACCAAAATGAACAATACTGCTTTCAAATTTTTCAACTATAACTGCCTGCCATTAAACAAAAATGAAGATTTCTTTTAAAAAAAGAAAAAAAAAAATCTGTATTCTATTAAATGCAGTAAGGATTCATTCCTCTTTGGGGTTAACTACAGTTGTATCACCTCTTAGGTTTACACAAACTTTCTTTTGTCAGTTTAAAATGCTACAGCTGACTCCTCCAGGTCAAAGTTTCAGATAGTTGGTACAGAGGAGAAATCAAGCCTTTAGACTCCAGTGTTACCAACTGAAGACGTTTCTCAATGAATCAAAACTGATTTGGATTATCCATTTACAGTTTTTGTGGCCCTTGTGAAGCAAGGTTATCTCTGAGTATCCTAAAGAAACTGATTTGAAAGTTTGAATTGAAAAGAACGGCATTATCCTAGGGACTTCCATGAGTAGCTACCAAAGTATACTAGTATTGCAGAGACTTGTCTGTTTCTTGTGTCAGGAGTGCCTATACTGGGAATCAAGTGATATTTTAAGCACTCTAAGTTTTCAGTAATCAGTTCCTATTCTCTTTGTAACTGGGAAAACAGGAAAGAGTGTTGAACTGCCTTGAAAAAGCAAAAACTGTCACTGCTTATTTTCTTTTTAGGCATGGACATATGAGCCTAGGTCCATCTCATTTGCAGATCTGAAGCAGTGTTTCACAAGTAGCCTGTGTGATCCACCCCTTGATCACAAGCCCATCTGTACATTTTAGGTTTCTCCCTAAATGTTCTGATGTTTCATAGGCCCACTGAGCTATGAGTAACTCATCCTTAAGATCCCAGCCCATGCTTGCCTGAGTCACTTCCATTCTGGCAGCCTGATCTACCTGCCAGTTGTTCTGGTGTTCTTCAGTGGGCTTGTGAGCGTCTGTAAGACATACACCTTTACAGTAATGCTTTCTACCTGAGAAGCAATTTCCCGGTACAACGGAGCAGTCCAAATGAGTGTACTTCTGTGCTGCCAGACAGTCTGTTTTTAATGATGCAGCCACCCTCACAGGGCATTTGTCATCATCCATGAGTCAGTACTGACACAGACTGCTGGCTGCTTTTCTTGTTCAGCTATCTCTTGGGCCAACTTCTGCAAACTGGCTCAACTTGCCTTCTCCTTTGATGGCTTCTACAGCTTGTTGAGTAGAACTCTACACAGCAACCTTCCACTTCCGATGGTTTCCTACAGCACAACAGGATTCACTGGTAAACTGATCACACCCTTTTCATCTTCTGATAGCTCATTATGTGACAGCACTTCTTGTGCAAGAGTCACCTCCCTGAGTGATCCCCTGAAATGAATGCTTTATGATGAGTCCGTGATCTCCTCCAGGACTCCTGGGCCGCTCAGGCTCCCCATCCAAGCCTGCTGAATGACTACTGGTACCCACTTACTCTGTGCAGCGTCCTTTGAATATCTCCTGCAGAAAAGACAATTGTGTCACAAGGATCTGTGCTTCTGCACAAACGAGCTCCTAAGCAGCTTAGGCCCCCTCGTACACTACTAGTATCACTTTTTCAGTCAGAGTGGGTCTTGGATCCCCAATAACCCCGTAAGACTGGCCTTGTATTTCTCCAGGTGTTTTCTGTCGCAGGCTCCACCTGAAGCCATGCTCCATGGCTGCAGTGTAGAGTACATATCTCACAGCTAGTCCCATCCAGATGGGCCCATGAACTACTCTTCAATCTGTTTGAAGGCCTGTTGCTTCTCAGAGCCCTGCTCAGAACAGTTCTTCAGGGACACTCAACAGAGAGGGCTCACAAGCTGATTATAACCTCGTGCCCTATGCATTCTCCAGTAATCCACAATGCCTAGAAAAGCCCGTGTTCCTTTCTTGTTAGCTGGTGCGGACACAGTTATTAACTTACTGATTTCAACCTCAAGGTTGTGGTCCCATCTTGCTGTTTTAAACCCAAGAACTAGATCCCTTGTGTAAGTCCTTTGACCTTGCTTTGGTTTTGTGGCAAAAACAGCTTTTGGAATTAACTGAATTATTATTTTCCCCTTCTCAAACACTTCCTGTACTGTGTTGCCCCATACAGTGATGTCATCCATGTATTCTCCCACATGACATCCTTGTCTCTAAGTTGGAGAGATATCAATTTGATAGGTGGACCACTCGGTGGATAAAAAACTGGCTGGATGGCTGCATGCAAAGAGATGTGGTCAATGGCTCAATGTCCAGCTGGAGACCAGTAACGAGTGATGTCCCTCAGGGATCAATGTTGGGACCGGCCTTGTTCAACATCTTTGTTGGTGACATTGACGGTGGGATTGAGTGCACCCTCAGCAAGTTTGCCAATGACACCAAGCTGGGTGGTTCGGTCGATACGCTGAAGGGAAAGAATGCCATTCAAAGGGACCTTGACACACTTGTGAGGTGGGCTGATGCCAACCTGATGCAGTTTAACCATGCCAAGTGCAAGGTCCTACACCTGGGTCAGAGCAAT